>CM075974.1:10291740-10299150 GCA_038048745.1 Coluber constrictor foxii
GGGGTGTGTGCAAATTTCTTACCCCCACCCTAAGGAGGGGGTAACAAAGAGCAAGGGCAGGGAATGTCCATCATCCCCTCCTAGCCCCCCCCTCTCCTCTCCCCCACCCCACCTCATCCTCCTGCTGCCCCCCAGGATGGAAGAAACCTGTGCTAGCCAAAAAAAAAGCATCCCATAATAAAGGATGCTTAGAGATGGCAGCTCTTTAAGGAGGGGGGGGGGTTTTATTCGCACTCCCCTTAAATCTCTGGGTGTGTAGGGTTTGTCTCTTCTTTTCCTCCCCCCTCCCCCACACAAACAGACATGCAACCATCCCATCTGTCTGTCCCCCCCCCGAAAGGAGGGGGGCATCAAAAATGTGAGTTTTTTAGATCAGCTTGAATTGGGTGGGGGGGGGAGACGGTGAGTCCTGTTTTTTTTGGTAGGCCAAGCTAGGAAGCATAGAGGGGGGGAGGGGATGGAAATTAGCAAGGGGGGAGGAGAGAAATGCTTGTAAATAAATAATGGCGCTTTATGGATTGGGGGGGTTGACCTGGATTTTTATAGTGGCAGCTGCTGGAGGGAAGCTGGAAGGAAACTCGGCTTATTCTTGGCTAATATCCGGGTTCTTTTTAAGCTGGTTTTTGAAGGCATCTTGATCGCAGGAAAGGCCGCAGCGTCACACCTGGCTCTTGAATGCAGCAACATCTGGTTATTTTTTTTTCCCCAAAATTGTTTTTGGAAATCGCTCCTTGGTGGGTTTAAGGCCTTCAACATGGGCTTCACATTCGGTTACCACCGGTTCGCCATGCACTGGAAATGTGAGTCCACGCGACGTCCGTGCGACGTCAAATGGAACGGCGATTCGCTCGCTCGCACGGTCCATCCACATATGCATGTGGTGTCAAAACTGCAGCGATATAGGATGGGATTGTGCCCAGGTGGGCCCATCCTCAGCCCATCTCACCTGCAGGTCACTACGACCAATTTGCCCGAACCGGCTGAATACCCTCAATCCTGACTTGGAAGAGAGAAATTTGGCAAAGCTCAGACGGCAGGATCCCGACTTCCCAGTGCTGACGTAAAGGAGAGAGATTTTGCCACATCCCTGTTGGGTCTCTGCATGAGTTCAAGACCAGAGAACGTTTCCGTTGGGCACCTGAATGAGTTGCTGTTCACTCATATACGATTGTTTTTTTCCGAGGGTGGGGGTTTTTTTTCCGTCGTGTCTCCAAGTAATGCAGGGAAATTACTTTGAAGAATTTGCTGATGGAGCATTCACAGATATCCTCGCTCTCAGGCTTTTCTGTACGGCCTGCGTATAAATGATTAAATATTTCAAGTAGCGATCGATCAGTTATGCCCAGGACAAAGATCTTAAGGTGAATGCTTCAGCTCTGGAAATCCACCTTGGTTCTGAACCTAGAGATCTGGACAACTGGGGACAATTTATAGGGTCTTCTAAACTAGACGTTAGATTGATTTCGTAGTCTTCCCCACCCCCCCATCCCCACCCGGGTCTTTGCTAGCATAACTGCTGCACTATAATGTCATAATTCTGGAATGTTTCTGCTGGCAGATTCCCAATAATCTAAATTATAAACTTCAGCAATGCAGCGGGTTTGAGCAGAGGCTCCGTTCAGAGTTTTAGAACTTAGGGACCACCTTGGAGGTCATCTAGCCCACCCCCCGTTCCTTTATTATCCCGAAAACATTTGACTGAGTCGATGGTCATCTTCGTGCGAAAGAAAGAAACCCAATAAAATAAGAGAGTGCTGGAAAATGTCCAGGGTTTTAGCCAATTACGTTCAGAAGGGATATCGATTGACCGATAGAGATAGTCCTTGAGTTATGACCATAAACGAATCCCAAATTTATGTTACTAAGTGAAACATCTGTTTTGCCCCATGTTACAATCTTTCTTGCCACGGTTGTTGAGTGAGTCACTTAACGTTTGTTAAGTGAATTTGACTTCTCCACTGACTTCGCTGGTCCAAAGGTCGCAGAAGGGGAACACGTGACCCCAGAATAGTTGCAACCGTCATAAATATGAACCGGTTGCCGAGTGCCCGAATTTTGATCCGGTGACCATGGGGATGCTACGACGGTCATAAGTGTGAAAAAACAGTCGTGAGTCACTTTTTTCAGCGTCGTCGTAACTTTGAACACAGCTCACACTGAATGAACTGTTGTAACTTGAGAACGACCTAAATTCCAGTATTTATTCACCAATCCTCCTTTGCTTGGAATGTCCTCGGTTTATTTTTGTGCAAAGTTTGCTTCGTGTTTATGACTTCAAGCAGAATCTATCCAGTCCAACGAGAGGTCGGCTTCTTATACTGTAACAACCGGTTTGCCCAGCTCCAGAAATGTGTGTGTGCGCCATCACAAAACACGGCAATTTGCTCGTGTGTGCCGCCCACAAATGCATGCGACGTTAAACAACACGGCAATTCGTGTGCGCGTCATCTGCACATGCGTGTCAAAAAACACAGCGATATAGGTTGAAATTGCATCTGGACAAGTCGCTACTACCGATTCGCCCGATCCGGCTGAATCCCCCAACACAGTTCCTGCTTTACAATAGAAACGGTTTGCCGTGAGGGCCCAAAAAACACATGCACGTCAATAATTTTTTGGGGGGGTCTAATGTAGAATATCGGGGAAGGTGCCTCTGGTTAAATTCTAGCTCTGAGCACCCCCTGCCACGTCAGGCACGCAACTGCTGCGTTGCGCTTTGCCAATATGCCACAATCTCTGGCCCACGTAGATATCGAGGCTGGTTTTGCAGCCCTTTGAAATGTCAATTGGAACTTTTTCAGCTGTTTTCGGAAGCTACCTGTATTAGCAAGCAGATTAATCTTGGTCTTTGCGTCATGTTCTTATTCACAACCGGGGTTATTTTTAGGGGAGCTGGAGGGCTACAAAAGGAAAGGAAAGGAGGAGGAGGAGGAGCTGCTCCTTTCAAAAATGAGATGGGAGCTTTTTCCTAGCAAGCCAATGATTGGATTCAGCCGGTTTGAGCCAACCGGAAGCAGTGCCACCCACCCACCTACCCTGGTGCTATGCCGTCCTATTTAGCCACGTTTTCTGATCCGCGTGCATGCATGCAAGCTACGAGCACAAGCAAAGCGCATGGGCAGAAGGCCACATGCGTGTGCACTCACGTTTTCGGGGCGGGGCGAACCGGTTGTTAAATTACATGAAGCCTACGACTGCAGCAGGCAGAGATGCAAATGGAAAGATCGGGGCAAAACATGGGCTAAGGTGAAATATGAGGCTAGAAAAGACGAGTGCAGGTAGTCCTCTACTTATGACCACCCTTGAAAACTCCCACCCCCCATATGTCTGCTGTGAAGTGAGATTTTTTTTTAATTTGATTTATATGCCGCCCTTCTCCGGAGACTCGGGGCGGTTTACAATGCGTTAAGCAATAGCCTTCATACTTTTGTATATTTTATACAAAGTCAGCTTATTGCCCCCACAAACTGTGTCCTCATTTGACCTACCTTAGAAAGGATGGAAGGCTGAGTCAACCTTGAGCCTGCTGAGATTCGAACTTACAGTAAATGCAGACAGCTGAATGTTAATTACGGTGCTTAGTCTGCCGAGCTATCCAGGCTCCCTATGTTGGTGAAGCGAGTTGAGCCCCATTTTTGCGACTTTTCTCGCCGCCGTCGTTAAGTGAATCAATGCAGTTCCTAAGTCAGTAACCTGGTTGTTCAGCGAATCTGGCCTCCTCGTGGATTTCGCTGGTCAGAAGGTCGCAAAAGGGATCATTTGATCCCCCGGAATACAGCAAAGGTTATAAACATGAGCCAGTTGCCAAGCGTCTGAATTTTGAATCACGTGATCCTGAGGATGTTTGCAAAGATCGCAACTCTGAAAAACATCCATAAGTCACATTTTCCGTTGTAACTTTGAACCGGGGTGAAATGCTATCGGTTCAAACCGGTTCGGCGGATGGTTCGGAGAACCAATAGCGATGGCAACACAAGGCTCCGCCCACCCACCCTGTCATCATTACTTCCTGGTTTTAACTAGGAAGTAAACTGTTTTTTACCCTCTGCGCATGCACAGAGGTTCCGTGCTGCGTGCACTTCCAAACCAGTGAGGAAGTTAAATAGATTTCACCCCTACTTTGAACAGTCACTAAGCAGACTCTTATAAGTCAAGAACTATTTGTGTTACCAGTGGGCCTCTAAGCATGTGCAGAATGGGGGCTGCAGATTTGAGCAAAGCATTCAAGAACCAACTGTTGCCCCTTTGGTCGAATAATCGTAATTTTCTTAAAATTCTTAAATTTGGTCTTAAATTTGGCAAAGTGGGGGGGGGAGGGGAGTTTTGACACTTGGGCTGCACGGTTTATGTTTTTTAATTGTCCACCTTGAGGGTCTCGGGACCCTTGTGCTAAGTGGCAATTTGAGCCCCTGCTGAAAATACTGGAGAATGTAATTCTCCCTCGATGGCAGTTGCTTTCTAAATTTTAATCTCATTTTAAGTTTTCCACCTTTTTCTCTCTTTTGCCATACTTCCAAGGAGAGGAAAGGGGACCTGAATGTTATATGCAGAGGAGACGGTAGTATTTAAGAATAGGCAACCATCGTAAATACATGTCGGTTACCAAGCACTGGAATTGTCAGCCCCGAAACAGCCAGCCACGAGCGATTCAATCACATGACCAGTGGTTGTAAGGGTGAGGACCAGTATAAATCCCTTTTTTTTCAGTGCTGTGGTAACTCGGAGCAGTTGCTAAACGAATGGTTATAAGCCGAGGGATACCTGTATGGTAAAGACATGAGTTCAGCACCTTGGAGAGCTCCCATAGACAGAGAGGTTGCTCCTGAAACCCTGAATGGATTCTTCTATTCCCCGTTTTAACCTGCGTTGTTACCTTCCGGCATATTTTCCGGATGATTCTCGCTGGCCTTGAGGTCCAATCAGGAGCCCCGATGATCACTGAGACCTTCTTCCTAGAACGAAGGATAACGAGAAAGACGCTTAACAAAGGCTGGCCCGCGATCGTTCGCCTAACTTAAGAGTTCGTGCGGATCGCACCAGGCCATGGGAGACCCAATGATTGCGTCCTTGCACTCAAAAACAGCTGCGAGGCGGAGGAGAGGGAGGGCAGCAGTCTAGCCTCCCCCTTTCCCCCCAGGAATCCTTATACCACGAGGTTTCTCCCAGTCCTTCTCACCCATTCATTACCCAGCCAGCTGTGTATTCCGCCTCCCCCGCAATCCTGAAGGCCGCAGACACGTTGGCACGATTCATTGACAGTTGTGTGGGTGGCTCTCGGGAGCTGTTTCCGCTCCATCAGGCGCTCTTTTCCCCCCCTCCCTCCTTCCAGATGGGAGTCCCCACTCCACCACCCCCCTCCCTTGCAGGAAGCGCCCACCTCTGCTATTTTGGGCGGTTTTTTTCTGCCAAGAGGCTTAAGCCTTGCATCGCCTGGCATCCGTCTGTCAATCAGAGGCAGGGAAGGGAGACAGGGCATGGGCTGGTAGGTGGGTAGTGGGTGGTGGGGGTGGTGATTCTTCTGCCCTCCCCACTATGACGCAAAGACCTGCTCTTGAGCAAATTCATTTTTTTTTGCCAGAATAAGCAAAAAGAGATTCCTTTTGGGGTTATTTTTAGCTTGCAGTCAATGGGGCATAGAGATTTGGGAAGGGTCTCGATGCAAGCGTGGGGGGGGGGGGGGTCTACAGCAAACTTGCTGGCTATTTGGTCATAATTTCTGTCATTGCTTCACACACACCTTATATTTTTTTTCAATTGAATACATCTGTATACAGGTAGAGCGTAGAATAATAGCAATAGCAATATAGCATTAGCACTTAGACTTATATACCGCTTCACAGTGCTTTACAACCCTCTCTGAGCGGTTTACAGAGTCAGCCTCTTTCCCCCCCAATGATCGGGGTCCTCATTTGACCCACCTCGGAAGGATGGAAGGCTGAGACAACCTTGAGCCAATCGGTCAGAATCGAACTCCTGGCAGTGGGCAGTTAGCCTGCAATACTGCATTCTAACAACTGGGAGGGAGGAAAAGAAGGAAGGAAGGAGAGGGAGGAGTGGGGAGGCAATGGGGATTTTGCAGTATCCTTCCTCTGGAGTGGGGAGGGAATGGGGACTTTGCAGTATCCTTCCCCAGGAGTGGGGAGGGAATGGAGATTTTACAGTATCCTTCCTCTGGAATGGAGTGAGAATGGAGATTTTGCAGTATCCTTCCTCTGGGGTGGGGGTGGGGGAATGGAGACTTTGCAGTATCCTTCCCCTGGAGTGTGATGGGAATGGAGATTTTGCAGTATCCTTCTTCTGGAGTGGGGAGGGAATGGGGATTTTGCAGTAGCCTTCCTCTGGAATGGGAATTTTGTAGTACTCTTCCCCTGCCATGGCCACCAAACCACACCCACCAAGCCATGCCCACAGAAGCCGTAGTTAAAAAAAATTGGATTTCACCACTGGTTGGGGATGGGGGAATCCTGAAGTGTAGGGAGAAGAACGCTGGGTGTCTTGGGGATGGGGAAGGCCTTGGGAGGCCAGGACAGGGGGGCCTGTGTCTGCACTATCCCTCCAAGGGCCTTCCCGCACCCCTAAAACACCCATGCCCCACTGAAAGACCAGCATCTTCGTTTAACCATTGCATTGCAAAAAGCCCGGGCTTGTACGTCATTATGTGAAACATTTTGTGATATTTCACCCATACCACGCTGGTCATAGATCAAGGACTATAACTCGAATCTAATTTTCTGCAGAGAGGCCGAAAGGGCATTGCCGCGAGGCAGGAGCGAGCCGGCTGCCGCCATGGAGAACGGGATGCAGTTGCTCAACCGGGACGGCCACAGCATCTCCCACAACTCCAAGCGGCACTACCACGACGCCTTCGTCTGCATGAACCGCATGCGGCAACGGGGCCTCCTGTGCGACATCGTGTTGCACGTGGCCGCCAAGGAAATCAAGGCGCACAAGGTGGTGCTGGCCTCCTGCAGCCCCTACTTCCACGCCATGTTCACAAGCAAGTATCTGGGAGGGTGGGAGGGGTTCGTGGTCAAATTCCCGCCTACATCTAACCGAAATTCAGCTGCAAACCCGTTTGGGTGTGGACAGCCCCCGACCTGCAACTAAACTTGCATTTATTTAATTGGTCAGATGTATAATCCATCTGTTGTGGCCCGTCAGTGGCCTGTGCAGCTAGTAGCTGATTCCGACAGCAAGGAGGCTGGTGTGGTGCTGCGTCAGCAGCCTGTGCAGCTGGCACTCGAGTCGTACACTGAGGAGGCTGGAGAACATGTGGTGCCAGAGGTGGGGATTCAGCCAGGGCCTTCAGAACCTCCAGAAGCTCCCTTAAGTGAAGAGGACGAAGAGGAGGAGCTTCTTCTCGATGCACGGGTGCGCAGGGCTGCCAAAAGGCAGGAGCGGCTCCTCAGG
>CM075974.1:10299350-10311850 GCA_038048745.1 Coluber constrictor foxii
AACTCATTCATTTAGTAACCATTTGAAGTTATAACGGCATTGAAAAACGTGTGGCTTACAACCAGATTCCCCTACTTACAACCACAGCAGTACTCCCGTGGTCATGTGATCGAAATTCCATGTGATCGAAATTGATGGCAAGTTGTAGCTTCGATGTAGGAGAAGATCTGAGGACGGAGTTAAAAAAGGTATCAGCAGTGGTGGGATTCAGATAATTTAACAACCAATTCTCTGCCTTTTTTTTTTTAAATTTGATTTATATGCCGCCCTTCTTGATTTATATGCCGCCCTTCTCCGGAGACTCAGGGCGGCTTACAATGCGTTAAGCCTTAATGACTGGCTGGGTAGGCGTGGCTGGGTGGTCATGTGACTGGGTGGGTGTGGCTACCTCGACATCACTTACGTCGAGGGGCATCTCATCTCACCCAGCCTCTCCTTACCATGCCTGGCCTTGCCTCGCCGTTCCCGCCACTCCTTGTCACACTCAGCTACTTGCCCTGCCTTCCAGCTGGGCGAGCAGCTGGGCGGTGAGGCAAGGAGTGGCTGGGAGGGGAGAGGCCAGGCGTGGCGAGGCACGCTATTCAGCCAGTTTGCCGAACTGCGCAAAACATTAGCTACCGGTTCTACCGAACCTGTACGAACCGGCTGAATCCCATCACCGGATATCAGCCTAGAATCCCTACGTAGCCGCAAGAGAAACTAAAGTCCAACTTTCTTGAATTCCATTGAGCCTTTGCTAATTCCTGGCAGGTGCTCCTATTAGTTGAGAAGGTAGGGATGATTAGCAATAAATCAATTTAATTAGACCTTTAAGTGTGGACCTGACAGTTCTGGGGTGAGAGGATTGCCATTTGAAAAGCCAATGGGGCGAGCCGGATCCGCTTAATGACTGAGTGATTTGCTTAACAACCATGGCAAAAACAATGATCTAAACAGGCACAGCTCACATCAAACAGAAATCCCGGTCCCGATTGGGATCATAATTCGAGGTCTACCTGTAAGCTATAAATCGAGGACCCCAAGGGAGCAGTGAGATATTTACCTCTGCTCTTTGCTTAATATTTGGGGGGGGGGGGGGGGGGTTTGTTGGCTTGTTTTTTTAAAAAGTGTTAATAATAATATTTATGTACATTAAGTTTTTAATCGAATTGAATGCTGCCCATAATCAAATTTTTGGATAGGGGTGACCATATAAATTTGATGAATGAATGTATGAATAAATGAATGAATGAATGAAACAGAAAGGAGGAAAAAGAAAGAAGGAGGGAGGGTGGAAACACAGCAGGGAGGGAGGGAGGGGGAAGAAAAAGAAAGAAAAGAAAAAAGAAAGGAAAGAAAGAAAGAAAGGGAGGAAACACAGGAGGGAGGAAGGAAGGAAGAAAAAAGAAAGAAAAGAAAGAAAGAATAAAGAGAGGGAGGGAGGAAAAAGAAAGGAAAGAAAAAGAAAAAGAAAGAGAGGGAAGAAACAAGAGGAAGAAAGGAAGGAAAAAGAAGAAAAGAAGAGAAAGAATAAAGAGAGGGAGGGAGGGAGGAAAAGAAAGAAAGAAAAGAAAGAAAGAATAAAGAGAGGGAGGGAGGAAAAAGAAAGGAAAGAAAAAAGAAAAGAAAGAGAGGGAAGAAACAAGAGGAAGAAAGGAAGGAAAAAGAAAGAAAAGAAAGAGAAAGAATAAAGAGAGGGAGGGAGGAGGAAAAGAAAGAAAGAAAGAAGAAAGAATAAAGAGAGGGAGGGAGGAAAAAGAAAGGAAAGAAAAAGAAAAGAAAGAGAGGGAAGAAACAAGAGGAAGAAAGGAAGGAAAAAGAAAGAAAAGAAAGAGAAAGAATAAAGAGAGGGAGGGAGGGAGGAAAAAGAAAGGAAAGAAAAAAGAAAAAGAAAGAGGGAAGAAACAAGAGGAAGAAAGGAAGGAAAAAGAAAGAAAAGAAAGAGAAAGAAAGATCTGAAGAAACAAGATTCTGAATCCTCAGGTCTACCTCTTACGACTCTAAAAAAAGGAGGAGAGGATTTTTTTGAAGCTGGATTTTTTGGCAAGCTGAGAGTTGGGGTTTTCTTAACCTCTCCTTTGTTTCTTCTCTGCCAGATCAACACCTGGACACCCATTGCCAACATGCTGAGCCGCCGAGTAGTGCCGGCGTGGCCGTCTTGGAAGGGATGCTGTACGTGGCCGGAGGGAACGACGGGACTAGCTGCCTTAACTCGGTGGAGCGCTACAATCCCAAAACCAACACGTGGGAAAGCGTGGCCCCCATGAACATCCGTAGGTAGGGAGCGGCGCCCGAAAGATTGCGGCGTCCCAATGGTCCGGTTATCTCCGTTTCCCACCTTAAGATCTGGCCCTATTAAATGTGGAAGGCGAGATCTTAAAACCTGAAGGCCACCACTTCAGCAAGAAGGGAGTGTCGGAGTTTATTGCAGCAATCAAATCCAGAAAGCACGCCCAGGTAACTGATGCAACAGGATTCATTAACTTCTCTTTATATACTGTATTTTTCGGAGTATAAGACACACCTTTCCCCCCGCCCCAAAGTCTAATACACCGAATGTAGCCCTGCCCACCCACTGGCCCCCACCCTTTGGCCTCTGCCTCACAGCAGTTACCTCCTTGCAAGCAAACAGCAAGAAAAAACAGCTCCTTTCAGCTTCAGCACAGCCTCATTAGCACAAATTGATTGGATCTGCCTCCCAACTCTCACCTGTTTTGCTCTCAGCTGTTTTGCGTAGGGCTCTGCTGCTTGCTGCAAAGAGGTAAATTGCTGGGAGCAGATTTTTTTTTTCTCTTGTGCTAATCAAGTTATGCTGAAAACGAAACTGAAAGTAAAGCCGGCTGTTTGCTGTTTGCTGCAACGAGGCAAAATTGCTCAAAGGCAGAGGCACAGGGAGATTTCTTTTTCTTCTTTTCCTCACCAAAAAAGGTAGGTGCCTCTTATACTCCGGTGCGTCTTATACTCCGAAAAATACGGTACATAATAACACATGAGACATATATACAATACCAAGAGTGGTTCTTCTAACATGGTAGAGAGGAGAGATTGTAAGTAAGTACAAACACAGGCAGAGTACAGCAGAGAGGAGTTTCAGTTTCAATTCAGCAGACTAGATCTGGAGGTTACGCTAAGCCACACCCAGACTCCTTGCTGTCTCCAGCAAATACTGTTTCAGTTTCCAAACAGTCCCATTGACTGACCCAGTTGCCACGTCTCTTCATTGGCTGACCTTGTTACCATGTCCCTGCCAGTCATGAACTCTCATAGACCCTGACAGGGAGTCAGGAAACCAATAGAATTCCTAGGGTGCAGGATTACTGCAATTGGAGGCATGCGAATCCTGGCCAGCGGTCTAGTGGTGACGTTTTGCATTGGCCACGGTTACAACCACTAGAATTCTAATAATGCCAGAGAAAGTGTAAATGAAGCCAGGGGGAAAACGTTCTCACTTTGGTGAGGCGAGAACAGAAGAAAATCCAGATTCTGCTCCAAACACATCCTAATCTAGAACCTCCTCCTCCCCCATGTGTGAATTATAGCATACTAGAGAGCCAGTTTGGTCTAGTGGTTACGGTGCTGGCCAAAAAACTGGAGACGGTGAGTTCTAGTCCCGCCTTAGGTATAATGACCGAACTAGGTGATTTGAGCCAATTGCCAGGAGACAGTGAGTTCTAGTCCCACTTTATCTGAAAGCTGATGGAGAAACTTTGGGCCAATCATCAGGACACGGTGAGTTCCAGTCTTAGACATGAAAGACATGAAAGCCAGTGGGGTGATTTTTGGCTCAATCACCAGGAGACGGTGAGTTCTAGTCCCAGTAGTGGTAAAAATAGGAAGAGGAAAATGTGTTGGATATGTTCACCACCTTGAATTCTTTGTGAAACCAATAAAGGCAGGATGCAAATAAATGAATAAATATTAGGAAGATATGAAGGCACCTGACCGTTTCCAAAATTGTGAGGAAAAGCATTTGATATTCCAAAAAAACCAATCCATGGGAACTCTTAAAGTCCCTTCCAACTCCGTTGTTCTTCTTTCTTCTTTTTAGAAGCACCCATGACTTGGTGGCCATGGAAGGTTGGCTTTATGCCGTGGGTGGGAACGACGGCAGCTCCAGCCTCAACTCCATCGAGAAGTACAACCCGCGGACCAACAAGTGGGTGGCAGCCTCTTGCATGTTCACCCGGCGCAGCAGCGTGGGGGTGGCAGTGCTGGAACTCCTCAACTTTCCGCCACCATCCTCGCCCACCCTCTCGGTGTCCTCGACGAGTCTTTGACGAAGGACCCTGCCGTTCCTCGCCTCGCCCGGACTGCAGCGTCTGTCGGAGCGCGAAGCCGGCTTGGTCCGGCCCCTCTGGAAGCCGATCTCTGTGAAGGGGGGTGCTGCACCCAGAGACTTTCCCCGGGGGCCCATGTTCGGCTCGGCTCCAAGAGAGGGAGTCTCCTTAAAAAGACCTACTTAGAGAAGAAGACCACCGAAACTGAGAATTCTCCACGCGTCCTTTGTTGATCTCACCGCAACGTAGACCGATGCTACCTTGGTTCTCATAGACCAGACTCACAACAACCTTCGAATTCCATGGTTGGACATCGATCGCCAGATCCATCTCATGCAATGGACCAAGATTGATAAGGGCACAAAAATCAAGGAACCGCCACGAGCTAAAGGCAACGACACTAACCGTGGAGTTATTTGCGGAGGCCGTGTGCCAACTGCAGAACCTTAAGCTGTGAACATCACAATTAGCCAAAAACTTTTTAACTAAACCCTAACAGTATACGGTTGAAGGTGTGCGGGCGAAAGGAGGCCTCTCACCTCGGTGTCTAGAGAAAAGGATGCCTTAACACGAAAACAGGGCTGAGATGATCCACAGGTCCTCCTCTCCATGTTCTCCACCGTCTGTAGGCCACCAATTCAGACATCCTCTTATTAGTACCTTTCCCGGCACGTGTCTGGAGCTGTCTCCATGGGGTGGCTTTGCACTTTGTCTGAACTGGGAAGAATTTGGTTGAAGTTGCTTGGTGATTTGAGGAGACAGAGGGGGAGGTCGACTGTGGACTCCGTGGAGTGGATCTTACGTCTTGAGGTGCACCAGTAGCATTTCCTTAACTGTTGAACTCGGGTTCCCCCCTGCTTTCTGTTGTTGGGAGTGCCCGACGATGGGGGGGGGGCTTGATAATTTATTTGCTCACCTTTGCCAGCCAGTCTGCTCCCTGCCTGCCTGCCTGCCTGCCTTCTCCTCCCTATTTATTTCCTTTATTTATTTATTTAAATCGGAGGGTTTGCAGGACAGAAAATGGCGGGGAGGCGCTTTGCTTAATCTGCTGCGAAGTCAAAAACCGTGGCCATGGCAATCTACTGAAGGGAAACTTTTGAGGGAAAATTATCCCGGTGGATTAACCAAGAGTGGCCTAAATCACAGCCTTCCTTTTGAATGGACCAATTTGGCGTTGTGCATCTCGTCTTTTTTTTTTTGTTTGTGTTTGGCACTGCAACCGGGCCAGGCTTTTTGTTCCAGAGCCTTGTCCCAATAATTCCTGCCTAAAAAAAAAAGTTGTTTTGATTTCAGAGTATTATCCTGCCACGCTCGTTCCGGGAAGGGAGTGTGAAACTACACAATATTAATTGCGTTACGTGGATTTTGTTCTCAAAGCACTAAGAAGACGGCCGAAAAGGAATAATTCTCACGGAGAGTAACATGGCGGCGCTTAAATTTTGGGAAGATTATTTTTGAAAGCAAGGAAAATGCACTACGTTTGAGGACTTGCCTTGAAGAAGTTCCAATTGTACTTTTTCCCACTCCACCCGCTTTGGATGGGGTTCGGACTACAAAGCCCAGTTTGGATGCCAGCTAGCCTGCCGTGGAAAAAATCAGGGGGTGGGGAGAGAGGGAGAGAGAGAGAGAGAGAGAGAGAGAGAGAGAAAGGAAGTTTCTTGAAGATAGATGCCACTGTGTATGGATGACCTCTCTTTGTCTTTGCCTTTGGCTATGACCCAGAGGCTCTTCGTATGTCAGCCAATGCTTCTCGTTTTATTCTACCAGTTACCCCTTTGCTGCTTCTGAGGAGGGGGGGGTGTTTCGGTTTTGTTTGTTTGTGCGTTGTTTAATTTATTTTGTCGCTGATTTCACTGTGACATTCACTGGGCCAGTTTGCAACGATGCTGGATGGGGTTGGGGGCAGGTTGAACCGAACACCCAACTCGCAAGCTTCGGAGATTCCTCATTCAAATTTGCTTCAAATTTTGGGGGTTCTGGGTCAGCAGTTGAGGTTTATGCATCAAGCCACGATTAAAACACGTCCTCCTGCGTTCTGCTTTACGAACCACGATTGGTGAACCACGATTGGTGAAATAAGCCACAATCACAAACAGACTGCCGAATGCTTGGTGCCATGTTTTGTTAGCAAACCACAGTTTATGGGCCCACTTCTTCTTCAATACTCCAGCCAAGATGTCCGCGGCTGGGAATTCTGGGCGTTAAAGTCCACGCATCCTACCGTTCATATAAGCCATGATTTGAGGGGAAAAAAAACAACAACTAACAAACAATGGCTTGCTTGCCACCAAGGGTGAATCCAAAGGGCAGTTTTGCTGGGCTTCTCTGTATCCATGATTTAAGATTTGTAAGCATCGTGGCTTAGCTTCGAAGGCATTTTTGCAAAAAGACATTTCCAACGAACAATTTCTGTAAATCTGTAGCTCGTCTGGCATTGTGCTCGGCCTTCCACCCGGAAACATAGTTTTGCAAATCCTGAGTGCTGTAACGGGGTGGGAACCATTTATCAGGGTTTGATCCGCTGCATTCATTTTGGGAAATTTGTTTTCACATTGTTCTGTTGTTGTTTTTTTTATAAGTGCCTTCACTTTGCTTTTGGGGTCCTTCAGTGGGGCAGGTTGTCTATGGGGAGCAAAGCCTATGGGTCCTTCTCATCCGTTTGTGCCGGAGTGGGGTAGAAAATATTTGCATCGGAAGATGTTGATAAAATTCCTTTTCATGCTTTTTACAGCAGTGTTTGGGCACTTTAAGACGGGTGGACTTCAACTCCCAGAATTCATAGTTGGCTGGAAGAATTCTGGGAGTTGAAGTCCACACGTCTTAAAGGGGCCAAGCCTGAGAAACACGCAGGCAAAAGATGATTCAGCTGAAAAGCTAGGATTTTCTCCAGGCAATATCCATTTTCAAGATCTTTCTGGTCTACAAATCAGATATTCCCAATTGATCCTAGTTACAAACATCAGGAATTTTTTTTGCCCTTCTGTAATTTATCCGTGGATACCTCCCTCTTCCCAAGCAGTTTCTGAATTTCTTGAAAAGGAACAATTGAAGTGTTACCAGGCAGATGACGTTTTTCACGCCCTTAATGTGAAAATATAGGAATTGAAGAAAAAAAAACCTTGTTTTGGGTGGGTCGAGTGGTAGGATTCAGCCGGTTTAAGCGAATCAGTTGTTAAATTGCTGGCTGGCCCCGCTCCTCCCATCCCTGCCTCTCCCCTTCCAGGAGTCTCCCATTTTGGCTCCCAGGTAAATGCAGAGAGATCGTCTAGGCCCAAAACAGGGCGGCGGGGGGTGGGGAACAGTGTGATCCCCCCCCTCGCGGCCCGTTTTTGCTCCCAGGAGGCTGCAGGAAGGCCTACTAGGCCCAAAACGGGCAGCGGGGGTGGGCAGCATCCCCCCCACTGCCCATTTTTTGCACCCAAGGTGGTGCAGGAGGCCGAGTGTTGCATGACACACACCCCTGGCCACGCCCACCATGGCCATGCCTACCCAGCCGGTCATTAGGACAGAGAACCGGTTGTTAAATTGTTTGAATCCCACCACTGGGTGGGTCCCGTGGCAGGGGGTCTTCCTTTTGGGGCGGTGGGAGAAGATGCTTTTGCAGAGGACGTCCTTATGTAGGAGTCGCTTCGTTCGTGGCGATGGGAAGGGACAAAAGCACGGCTCCTTCAAACTTGGGTCCTTTAAGACTGGTGGACTTCAACTCCCAGAATTCCCCAGCCAAAGTATGAGGAATGAGGAATTCTGGGACTTGAAGTTCACCAGTCTTAAAAGCCTTGGAGAGCCTTGGCCAAAGGGATTGGTTCTTTGCATCCTTTTTTGCTACCAAGTTTCGGTGGCATCTTTGCCAATCGGAAGAGAGACGCTACGATCCTCAATGTACGATTGGAACGCAAGCTAAGATGGCGGGTTTTGTAACCATGGAGGATACGGTAGCCTTTCAACTTCTCACCTGAATTACCATCACAGGTAAGTCCTCCATTTATGACCATAATTGAGCCCGGAATTACAGTTGTTAAACAGATCGCTTTCTTTTAGCAGCCGTCCCATTTTCACCCATGGGTGGGGGTTTTCTTGCTGGAAGTCAGAAGGGAACAATGGAAATTGCCAAAAAAATCCCACCGTTATGGGATGTTGCAAATGGCCATAAAAGTGAGCCTATTGCCAAGCATAAAAGGAAAGGAGGGAGGGAGGGAGGGAGAGAAGGAAGGAAGGAAGGAAGGAAGGAAGGAAGGAAGGAAGGAAGGAAGGAAGGAAATAATCTCATCTTCCTTGTTGCTCCTGTGCTCCTGTTGAAGTCAGTGGCTAAGACACTGAGCTTGTCAATCAGAAAGATTGGTGGTTCGAATCCCCAGTACAGGTCTCCCTGTGTGAGCAGGGGTTGGACCAGATGACCTCCAAGATCCCTTCCGACTCCATTGCTGTTAAAAGTATGATCTCTGATCTACCCATGGTGCAAATCCCCAGCTTATTCACCCTAGGTTGGAGATGCCTTGAAGAAGGAAGGGGTTTATGTGTTAATTTATCTGTGTTATGTGTGTCGGATTTATTTATGTGCCGTTCAAACGTCCACTTTATTTTGTGTTTCTCAATTTTTGCACTATAACAAAAAAGGGAGGGGGGGGCAAATATGAGCAATACAAGCCAGTTGTGTAAAATAAAAAATAATAATAATGAAATAAATTAGATTTTTTTCTTGACTCTCTGACTCATTTTCAGTTTTATTTTTTATTTTTTTTAAAAAAAACCTGCCCTGAGTTTGACCTTAGAGGTTGCTATAAAGGTAACCGCTTCCAACCAAAAGGACTCGGTCCAAAACGGGATTAGAGACATGGATGACTTTTCAAACATGTATGCCAGGTATGTCTATCTGATCGGAATGATAAGCACAGATTGGCAGAAGATCTCGGAGGTCAGTGCAAGAATTTTAGCTACTTCTAAGAGAGCTAATTTTATACAGGTAATCCTCAACGTATGACCACAATTGAGCCCAAAATTTATGTCAATCAGTCAATCAATTTATTACAGACTTAGGTAAAGGGAAAGGTTCCCCTCGCACCTATGTGCTAGTTGTTCCTGACTCTAGGGGGCGGTGCTCATCCCCATTTCAAAGCCGAAGAGCCAGCGCTGTCCAAAGACGTCTCCGTGGTCATGTGAGTGGCAGGACTCAACGCCAAAGGCGCACGGAACACTGTTAACTTCCCACCAAAGTTGGTCCCTATTTTTCTACTGGCATTTTTTTTTTAAACGGGCTTTCGAACTGCTAGGTTGGCAGAAGCTGGGACAAGGAACGGGAGCTCACCCCCGTTACGCGGCGCTGGGGATTCGAACCGCTGAACTGCCGACCTTTCGATCGACAAGCTCAGCATCTTAGCCACTGAGCCGCCGCGTCCCATTCTTACGGTCTTAGACCAGAACAAATAAAATTGTATCTGTAAAGATACAAATCAAAATTCTAGTAGAAAATAATAAATCTTCCCTACCAAATCGGAACAATTGCTCTCTTAAGGCCAACCATTTTTTTTTTGTTATTTTGGGGGTTTTTTTTTTCAAGACGAGGAAGGGCTCTGTGTGACTCAGAGGCTTGTGTTCCAGTTTCTACTGTAAGATTCCCATGCGGAGGGGAAAATGTTGATGCAAATCATGCTGGAAAATCTATCGGGGATCGGTTAACAGAATTCTTTTTCCACCTGCTCTCCAGACTCAAAACGTCTATAAATAACCATCCGTTGCATAAAGGGTGTGCAGTGTCTGCTCACGGAGACCCCTTTCAACCGACCAGCAAACAGAAAGTGGGTTTTAGAAGTTAGTCAGGGCTAGTTTTCTCGCGGACCGGGCAGAATTTCCACCGTGGGAAAATGCAGGAAACAGGCCGCACGCTGTCCCATCTCCCCGCCCCCCCCCCTAACCCGGCCAAAGGAATCCAGAATATTCCAGTTTCAAAGCCAGATCTCTGGCACGGATTTTGATGCCGTTTGCAAAAAAAAAAAGTTCAAAGCGAACCATGAAACAGGGTGTGATAAAATGTTGTAATCGCTTTGGCATCCTTCCTCCCCTTCACTTAAAGCTCATGTTTGCTGGGTGGAGGACAAAAAGATAGAATAGATAGATAGATAGATAGATAGATAGATAGATAGATAGATAGATAGATAGATAGATAGATAGATAGATAGATAGATAGAGATAGATAGATAGATAGAGATAGATAGATAGATAGATAGATAGATAGATTAGATAGATTAGATAGATAGATAGATAGATAGATAGATAGATAGAGATAGATAGATTAGATAGATAGATAGATAGATTAGATAGAGATAGATAGATTAGATAGATAGATAGATAGATTAGATAGATAGATAGATAGATAGATTAGATAGAGATAGATAGATTAGATAGAGATAGATAGATAGATAGATAGATAGATAGATAGATAGATAGATAGATAGATTCGATAGATAGAGATAGATAGATAGATAGATAGATAGATAGATAGATAGATAGATAGATAGATAGAGGTAGGTAGGTAGGTAGATCGATCGATTGATCAATAGATAGATGATAGGGATAGATAGGTAGATAGGTGGGCATGTAGGTAGGTAGATGATAGATGTAGATAGGTAGGCAGGTAGATAGATAGATAGATGATAGAAATAGGTAGGTAGATAGATAGGTAGGCATGTAGGTAAATAGATGATTGATGTAGGTAGATTGGTAGGTAGGTAGATAGTAGATAGGTAGATAAATAGATGATAGATGATAGAGATAGGTAGGTAGATAGGTAGATAGATAGATAGATAGATAGATAGATAGATAGATAGATAGATAGATAGATAGATAGATAGAGGTAGGTAGGTAGATAGGTAGGCATGTAGGTTAGTAGATAGATGATTGATGTAGGTAGATTGGTAGGTAGGTAGATGGTAGATAGATAGATAGATGATAAATGATAGAGATAGGTAGATAGATAGGTGGGCGTGTAGGTAGGTAGGTAGACAGATGATAGATGTAAGGAGATGTGCAGACAGGCAGGCAGGCAGACAGACAGATAGACAGACAGATAGATAGAGGTAGGTAGGTAGATAGGTAGATAGGCAGGCATGTGGGTAGATGGATAGGCAAACAGATGATAGATGTAGGTAGATTGGTAGGCAGGTAGGTAGATGGTAGATAGATAGATAGATAGATAGATAGATAGATAGATAGATAGATAGATAGATAGATAGACAGACAGACGGACAGACAGACAGATAGATAGATGTAGGTAGGTAGATAGACAGGTGATAGATGTACGTAGGTAGGTGGGTAGCTGGGTAGGTAGGTAGGTAAGTAGGTAGATAAAAAGATAGATAGATAAAGATGGTTTTCTGTTTTCTGCTTCGTTTTTTCTCTATCACATTGCAAGCACTTTCCATACAATAAGCATGCCTATTTCTGCTTTATTGATTCTTCATCCACCTTCAAAATCTGTTTTTTTAGCCCTTTTATTCTGTTGCATTGTCTGTCTCCTTTTTTTTTTTAGTTCTATGAATACAGTCATCAGAGCCTTATGTATGTTTTTATTATAGTGTTTTCTGGCTTAAAGAAGACCCCAATGAAGGTTTGATCGATTGCCCGAGGTTTTAAGCGGACAATTAAGGGTTGCTTGTGCCACCGGATCAATTTTGTTTGAGGTAGGGGGTGACTTATGCGTGTCGGGCCTCAGAAGGATGACACAATGCAAACATTAAAATCATTATCATCATTATCACCGTCCCAGCGACAGTAGTAATAATAACTCACCAGTCCAAAGCATCGAGTCGGTCTTGATTTCTTTCCCGAAAGTATAGAAACTGTTGATTCAACAGATCTTCTATTTCTCCTTACGGTTCTGGTCAGCTTTTAAAATATTACATCAGGAAATTTAATCAGAATTACTCTATAGGGGTAGTTGCACCACATTACAAAAAAAGGATGTTGTGCAAAGAAGAGCAACTAAGATGATTAAGGGAGATACAAACATATTGCAGGAACTGGGTATGTCTAGTTTAATGAAAAGAAGGACTAGGGGAGACATGATAGCAGTCTTCCAGTATCTCAGGGGCTGCCCCAAAGAAGAGGCAGTCAAGCTATTCTCCAAAGCACCTGAAGGCAGGACAAAAAGCAATGGGTGGAAACTCAAAGCGACCTGGAAGCAGGGGTGGGGGTGGACTAGATGACCTCAAAAGTTCCCTTCCGACTCTGTTATGGTTAACTTTCGCTTCG
>CM075974.1:10316850-10389350 GCA_038048745.1 Coluber constrictor foxii
CCCACACAATCTGTCAGTTGTCGTTGGGCCTACTCATTATTTTGCTCCCCCACCCCACCGCCAGAGAGGTCGGACTACAAATTTCATCATCCCCAGCTAGCACAGCACATGTATGGCTAGTAATATAAATATGGCAAGACACCTACCCTGTTTCCCTGAAAATAAGACTTCCCCTGATAATAAGCCCTCCCCAAAAATATTTAAACGCAAAGCTGGAAATCAGGTTAAGATGGCAAGAAGAGCCCCATTTTGCTCCACGTGCCCCGAAATAATAAGACCTCCCCCAAAATAAGGCCAAGCACTTATTTCGGGGTTCAAAAAAAATATAAGACAGGGGAACCAAGCGTCAGCTTCGAATTGTTAGACGCCTAAGTAACCAGACACTTGGGCTCTCTATCACTCTGGTGTGTGTGTGTGTGTGTGTGTGTGTGTGTGTGTGTGTGTGTGTGTGCAGGCACGCAACTGCTTTTAAAGGACAGTATGAATTAGAGTTGGCTGTGGGCACTGGAAAATATTTCCCCATCTTATACGGAAAGTCCGTTTTCCCACATGTTCCCGATTGCAAAAAAAATAAAATAAAATAAATGTGCAATCCACAGGCCGGGTGTATGGATGTGCTTTTAAAAACGCAGCCCAACAGAAGGCCTGATTTCAACTGTGCTCTGCTTTTTGTGACATTTTGCCACGAGGAATTGTGAAAGTGTGTTCGAAGGAAAGCGAGCACGTTTTCAATTCCCCTCTTGCAAAGTGGGATTCAAATGAGGGCAGCCGTTTTGCCAAACTTGGGGTGGGATTAGACCAGGGGGTCGACAATCTTAAACACTCAAAAGAGCCATTTGGACCTGTTTCCCACAGAAAAGAAAACACCGGGAGCCACAAAACCCTTCCCGGGCCTGACTATTTCTTGAGCAGCCACAAAACTAGCATATGTAATTGAATTAAACATTCTCTTTTCTTCTGAAACTTTTCTTTTCTTGGATTTATCCATGGTTGGCCTACCGGGGGTTGAAAAGCTCAATAAATTGTGTGCCACAGGTGTTGCACATTGCATATTTTGAGTGACAGGGAGCTGCAGCAGAGGGGTGAAAGAGCCACATGCGGCTCCAGAGCTGCTGGTTGCTGACTCTTGCCCAAGAAGACCATCTCAGAAAGGAATTGCTAAAATTACAGGCACAGGGAAGATGGAAAATTGTGTGTCTGTGGGTGTGGGTGTTTCAGCCTTTCCCAATCAATGGGTCCCTTTTTTCCAATTAGATGGCTGCATATATCTTAGTTTTCTTTTGTTTGTAAATATTATCAATCGGTCCCTGTGATCTCTGGTAAACTGGATAGGGAAATGAGATGACGTCATACCGAAAGTTGGCTCATTTTGTTTCATTGCTTTGTTCATGCTTTGGTTGGCGTTCTCATCCTTTCTGATGGGCTAGGAAAGATTGACACAGGCTGATAGGAATCGATTCGGAAGTCGGATCCCTTTTAGATGTGGCCAGTTTCTCGAATCTCCAAGTTTCAAATCTTCCCCTGATCTCAAACGAGTGGGAGATAATACTTTTTTTTTAATCCTGCCTCGATCGCCTAAAATTGACTCCTACTAAGAACAAAGGGGAATGTTTCATCATTATTCGTAATGTCAACAGAAAAGCTCATTGCCCTAAATAATTTTTGATAGTTGTGTGATTTATTAAGACTCTCAGATCTGGGTTGCCAAAATCTCAAGGGCCACTAGGGGGCAACTTAGAGGAAAAGAAACCAAGGTAATGCTGCCCCCTCGTGGTCGATGGGATTTAGGCAACCTGGATCCGATCACTGTCAATTTATAACACGTGGTGGTGTGTTCTTCATTTTCTTTTTTTTTTCTTTATTTTGCCGCTACACTGATTTTAATGTTGGTGGTTAGAATTTTATTTTGCTGCTTGTTAGTTATCAGCCTACCTGGTCTGAATTCAGGAACTAAACTGTGTCTAAAACTTGGGGGAGGGAGTGGAGACCACTAAGAAGTGCCTACAGGAATATTTATATTTTAGACACAGATTTGCGTTGGGTAAAAACACAGTACGTGCTTAAAGCTGGTTAGTTTTCACTTTAATTGAAGTATGTATAGTGGCCTTGTTGGGTTTTATGGTTGAGTGAGTTACTACAAATCCAGAATGTGTAGGTTAATTTGGTAATAAGTAAACATATATTATGCAATACCTATTAGCATGTATACAATAATCAAGCTATTGCTCTTCCCTGAGACTGGTGTCACAACTTTGTCTTAAGACCTTCCTTCCTTCCTTCCTTCCTTCCTTCCTTCCTTCCTTCCTTCCTTCCTTCCTTCCTTCCTTCCTTCCTTCCTCCCTCCCTCCCTCCCTCCCTCCCTCCCTCCCTCCCTCCCTTCCTTCCCTTTTAGAACTAGAAATAAGAAAGACACTGTTTGTCAATGGAATGGCTTACCTACAGAAGTTTTTTTTTTTTTGAACTATTACCATCTGGCAGACGGTACAGGATATTCAGTTATTTCCTTCCTTCCTTCCTTCCTTCCTTCCTTCCTTCCTTCCTTCCTTCCTTCCTTCCTTCCTTCCTTCCCTTTTAGAACTAGAAATAATTTTTTTTGAACTATTACCATCTGGCAGACGGTCCAGGATATTCCCTCCCTCCCTTCCTTCCTTCCTTCCTTCCTTCCTTCCTTCCTTCCTTCCTTCCTTCCTTCCTTCCCTTTTAGAATTAGAAATAAGAAAGACACTTTTTGAAATATACTAGAAATAGTTTAGAACTAGAAATAAGTACAAAACATTCTTAAAGATCCATCTCATCCTGGGAACCTCCCCCTTTTTTTTGAACTATTACCATCTGGCAGACGGTACAGGATATTCAGTTATTTCCTTCCTTCCTTCCTTCCTTCCTTCCTTCCTTCCTTCCTTCCTTCCTTCCTTCCTTCCTTCCTTCCTTCCTTCCTTCCTTCCTTCCCTCCCTCCCTCCCTCCCTCCCTCCTTCCTTCCTTTCTCCCTCCCTCCATGCCCTCTCTTCCCTTCCCCTCTCCCCTCTTCTCCTCTCCCTTCCCCTCCCCCTCTTTTGCAAACTGGCTAGACTCTCTATAGTTCAACCTGAACAAGACAGTAAAGCATAGCTGGGGCAGCGTCCCCCATTCCTTTTCGCATTTTGGATGGTTGGTGAGTTGCAAACATTCATGAGCCCGGTGATAAAATAAATTGCTCATTCCCTCTTTCCCCCCCACCTCCCCCCCACATGCCTTCCCGATTCGCTTTGTTTGCTCGCCTTGATGTTTTTTGTGGCCCTGTTTTATTGCCTTTCAGACAAGAGAGCAAGAAAAAACTGGCTGCACTCTTTGGATATGAAGGGGAGCATGAGAGAGATGTGACTTCAGACAAAATACTGCAGTATATTCCTGCAAAGGTAAGTAAATTTTGTGGGACGGATGTGTAACTCTCCACCTTCCTCCTTCGTCTGCAGTGCGCGAATCCCTACACAATTCAGCTCTAGCACAAGGTAGGCTGCTTTTGAATTCAGCACCCGTTGTTTCCAGACAGCTTGTGGCAGAGGATGATGGAACCTGTACTCTCCTTACCATTTGGAGGTTACGGAATGGGGGAAAAACTCTTGCTTTGTCCCCAGAGATATAAACCCTGAAAAATTTGATCGTTTTTGCTTCTTGATGACCTTCCAAAAGAACCTGTTCTAATTGCCAGTGGCTTCTGGGCCATTTTTGAAATGTTGGGAAAAGGAAGGAAGGAAGAAATAGAGAGACAGAGAAAGAGAGAGAAAAGAAAGAGAGAGAGAGGAAGAAAGAAGGAAAAAGAGAAAGAAAGAAAGAAAGAAAAAGAAAGAAAGAAAGAAAAGAGACAGAGACACACACAGAGAAACAGAGAGACAGAAACAAAGAAAAAAAAGAGACAGACAGAGACAGGGAGAAAGAGAGATAGACAGACAGAAATAGAGAGAGAAAGAAACAAAGAGACAGAAAGAGAGAAAAAAGAAAGAAAAAGAAAGAAAGAAAGACAGAACGAAACAAAGAGAGAGAGAGAAAAACTAGAGACAGAAAGAAAGAAAAAAAGAAAGCGAGACAGAGACAGAGAAAGAAAGAGAGAAAAAGAGAGACAGACAGACAGAAAGAGAGAGAGAGAAACACAGATAGAAAGAGAGAAAAAAGAAAGAAAGAGAAAGAAAGAGAGACAGAGAGACAGACAAAGAGAGAGAGGAACTAGAGACAGAAAGAAAGAAAAAAAAGAGACAGAGACACACATAGAGAGAGAAACAGAGAACAAAGAAAGAAAGAAAAAGAGAAAGAAAGAAAGAGGAAGAAAAAGAGAGACAGATAGACAAAGAGAGAGAAACAGACAGAAAAAAAAGACAGAGACACACAGAGAGAAAGAGTGACAGAGACAGAAAGAAAGGAGAGAGAGAGAGAGAGAGAGACAAAGAGAGAGAAACAAGAGACAGAAAGAAAGAAAAAAGAGAGAGGCAGAGACACACACAGAGAGAAAGATGACAGACAGCGACAGAGAAAAAGAAAGAGAGAGAGAGACAGACAGACAGACAGACAGACAGAAACCAAGAGAGAGAAAGAAGCAGAGAGACAGAAACAGAGAAGAAAGAAAGAAAGAAAAAGAGGAAGAAAAAGAAAGAAAGAGAGCCAGAGAGAGAGAGAAACAGAGACAGAAAAAAAGAGAGAGACAGAGACACACAGAGAGAGAAAAAGAGAGAAAGAAAGAAAGAAAGAAAGAAAGAAAGAAAGAAAGAAAGAAAGAAAGAAAGAAAGAAAGAAAGAAAGAAAGAAAGAAAGAAAGAAAGAAAACACCTGTGGACAATTTTCTCTCTCTTTCCTATGTACTGTAATTTCCCAGGGAAAGTGTAACCCAATTGCTGCCCACACAAGGCGTTGGAGACGCACAACTTTCAGCTCTTATCCTGAAACTATACTTATACAAATGAGCCAGCCCACAATCCGCCTCTTTATAATGAAAATTCAGAGGAGAGGCCAGCACCCCCTTCTTCCTGGTTCTCACGCCGGGCTTTTTTTTTTCCCTGGGTGGCAACGCAAAATACCTCATCCCTGATCCATAAGAGTCGGCGTGCTTTGCCAAAGGCAGACAAAAAAACATTTTATGGATTAGTTTCTGTCTCGGTTTAACGCAGGGCTGCCAAGGAGGCCTTTGGCCCAACTTGTTAGAAGCCATAAATGCCGTTATTTCAAAGCAGTGGTTCCCCCCCTCGCCCTCCAACTTTGGGCACTTTTAAGAGGGGTGGACTTCAATTCCCAGAATTCTCTAGCCAGCTCTAGGGAGTTGAAGTCCACCCGACTTAAAGTGCCAAAGATTAAAAAAAACAAAACACTGCTGTAAAACAACAGACTCACATGCACACAAAAAACACACCCACACCCACACACGCCCATTTCATCTGCCAGTACTTGCAAGTCCTAAGAGAGGAAACTCCTTTTTGAAGGGTGCATGAATAGAATAGAATAGAATAGAATAGAATAGAATAGAATAGAATAGAATAGAATAGAATAGAGTAGGGTAGGGTAGGGTAGGGTAGGGTAGGGTAGGGTAGGGTAGGGTAGGGTAGGGTAGGGTAGGGTAGGGTAGGGTAGGGTAGGGTAGGGAAGAAAAGAAAAGAAAAGAAAAGAAAAGAAAAGAAAAAAGAAAAGAAAAGAAAAGAAAAGAAAAGAAAAGAAAAGAAAAGAAAAGAAAAGAAAAGAAAATACGGAATGGGATGGAATAAGAATAGAATAGAGTAGACTGGAGTAGACTAGAGTAGACGAGTAGAATACAGAATGAATAGAGTAGAGTAGAGTAGACTAGAGTAGACTAAAGTAGAATACAGAATGAATAGAGTAGGATAGCATAGGGTAGGGTAGAGTAGAGTAGAGTAGAATACAGAATGAATAGAATGGAATGGAATGGAATGGAATGAGAATAGAATAAAGTAGAGTAGAGTAGAATACAGAATAATAGAATAGAGGAGAGGAGAACAGAATACAGAATGAATGGAATGGGATGGAATGAGAATAGAATAAAGTAGAGTAGAATAGAGTAGAATACAGAATGAATAGAATAGAGGAGAGGAGAATAGAGTAGAATACAGAATGAATAGAATAGAGGAGAGGAGAATAGAATAGAATACAGAATGAATAGAATAGAATAGAATAGAATAGAATAGAATAGAGTAGAGTAGAGTAGAGTAGAGTAGAGTAGAATAGAATAGAATAGAATAGAATAGAATAGAATAGAATAGAATAGAATAGAATAGAATAGAATAGAATAGAATAGAAAAATGGAATGCAATGCAATGCAATGCAATGCAATGCAGGCATGTGAGCCGTCACCCCAGCTCAGCTCCACTGCGCGTGTGTGTGCGCCTCCTGCCGGCCAGCTGATTTTTGGGTCCCTGCCGCACATGCGTGGTGGCAGGACGCATGTGGGAGACGCTAGCACATGTGTGCAGGGGCGGGGAGGGCACAGAGGGATCGTGCGCAGGGCTGGTGTCATGCACACACTCCATTATGGGTTATAAGTACAGGAAGGCCTACTAGGCCCAAACCGTGGCTCGGGAGAGCGCAGGGGTGTTGTGTCGTGTGCACATGCGCAGGGGCGGGCCATGCATGGGGGGGGGGGTGTTCATGCATGCATGCATTATAGGTGTGGGCGCATGCTTTCGGCACGCGACAACGAAAAAGATTAGCCATCTTAGCATGTCTTAGCATGTTCTCTAACCCTCATGAATTATGGGTAGTCCTCCAGTTATGACCGTAAGCGTGACCAGAATTTCCATTGCTAAGCCTGGCGTTTCTTAAATGAGTCAAGGCCAATTTTTATGACCGTTTTTGTTAAGCAAACCACTCCAGAGGTTAAGTCAATAAAACGGAATTTGGTTTCCCCCGTTGGCTTTGCTCTTATTGGAAACTGACTAGGAAGGATGCTAATGGCGATTAGGTGACCCCAATACACACACCTCTTGTAAATATAAGTTGCCAAATGACAAAGTATTGATTATGCAACCCTGGGGATGCTATGATGGGCACTGGTCGTAAGTCACATTTTTCAGGGCCATTGTAATGGTTCAAATGGTTACTAAATGAACAATTATAAGTTGAGGACGACCTGGGTTTGAGAAATCACGGCTTAAGGCCAGGTGGGGGTCATTCTCTATTGGAAAATTGTATTCGTTTATCAGAATAAAAGATACAATGAAAATAAAAATAATGGGAAACAGGAAGGAAAAGGGGAAAGGGAAGTGTGGTGTAAAAGGAGAGAAAAGGAAGGAAGGAAGAAAGGAAGGAAAGAAAGAGAAAGAAGGAAGGAAGGAAAGAAGGGAGGGGGAAGGAAGGAAAGGAAAGGAAAGGAAAGGAAAGGAAAGGAAAGGAAAGGAAAGGAAAGGAAAGGAAAGGAAAGGAAAGGAGGAAGAGGGAAGGGAAGGGAAGGGAAGGGAAGGGAAGGGAAGGAAAGGAAAGGAAAGGAAAGGAAAGGAAAGGAAAGGAAAGGAAAGGAAAGAGGGAAGGGAAAGGAAAGGAAAGAAAGAGGAAAAGGGAAGTGAAGGAAAGGAGAGGGGAGGAAAGGAAAGGAAAGGAAAGGAAAGGAAAGGAAAGGAAAGGAAAGGAAAGGAAAGGAAAGGAAGAAAGAAAGAAAGAAAGAAAGAAAGAAAGAAAGAAAGAAAGAAAGAAAGAAAGAAAGAAAGAAAGAAAGAAAGAAAGAAAGAAGAAAGAGGCACTGAATTCCAACTCTTTTTAGTCCAGTCGAAGATAATAAAACTAGGATCTCAACTTTTTTTACTTTTAGACAATCATATATAGTAGCCATTTCTATAACAACAAACCTACATTATCAGCAAAACTAGAATCAAAGCTTTCTTTCTTTCCATCCCAAACACAAAAACCAGAAGTGATGTCCAAATTAAAAACAAAATTAAGTATCTTTTTTCTCTTTGGATAAAACAATTAATTTAACCATCTCTACCGCTCTGTTTAAAGAGATGGGGTGGCTCAGTGGCTAAGACGCTGAGCTTGTCGATCGAAAGGTCGGCAGTTCGGCGGTTCGAATCCCTAGCGCCGCGGAACAGGGTGAGCTCCCGTAACTTGTCCCAGCTTCTGCCAACCTAGCAGTTCGAAAGCAGGTAAAAAATGCAAGTAGAAAAATAGGGACCACCTTTGGTGGGAAGGGAACAGAGTTCTGTGCACTTTTGGCGTTGAGTCATACCGGCCACATGACCACGGAGACGTCTTTGGACAATGCTGGCTTGAAATGGAGATGAGCACTGCCCCCTAGAGTCGGGAACGACTAGCACATAAGTGTGAGGAGAATCTTTTACTTTTACCTTTTATCTCTCTCTTTGGCTGTGGGAAAGAATATATATTTCTGTTTATACCTATTAATCTTTATAAACTACCACTGTTTATATGAATACAATTTCATATACTCTTCTCACATTGCCAAATTCCCAAAAAAGAAAAGAAAGAAAGTTTTCTTTTCAATCGAAAAGAATTGGACAATCCCATCCATATCTCGCACACACCCTGAATCAGAAATAATCGGAGGGGAAGCACCCAACAAACAGCCCCTTCCTATCCTTTGATTATTGTTATTATTATTTTTTTCATCCTCTTCATTTCTGACGCAATGGCCCCATCCCAAGGTGACATCCACCTCCGCCTGGCGCCAATTCCCAGTGATTAAACCCTCAGTCACTCCGAAGCCATCGCATTCCTTTCCTGGAGTTTAACTTTTAACTTGCCTCACCTTCTTCCTACGAACGAAGCCAAACATGTCCTTCCAAGTCACACCTGGTCAGCCCCAGCCAAGAAAGCAAATTTCAGAAGGGAAACCGAATTTAAAAGCACTCAAAAAGTGTCCATTGATCCAAACACCAAATAAATTTAAACATATAGAATCCACCCCAGCTGGATGCTGAAAAAAAAGAGAAAAAAACTGTAAATTCTCCTCCCCTTTTACATACACACACAGAGGAAGGGAAGGAGGGAGGGAGAGAGAGAGAGAGATGTAGGTAGGTAGGTAGGTAGGTAGGTAGGTAGGTAGGTAGGTAGATAGATAGATAGATAGATAGATAGATAGATAGATGATAGATAGATAGATAGATAGATAGATAGATAGATAGATAGATAGATAGATAGATAGGAAGGTAGATAAATAGAGTTAGAGAGAGAGTTAGAGAGAGAGAGAGATAGGAAGGAAGGTAGGTAGGTAGGTTTGTACATAAGTAGATAGGAAGGTAGGTAGGTAAATATGTAGGTAGGTAGGTAGGTAGAGATAGAGATAGATAGATAGATAGATAGATAGATAGATAGATAGATAGATAGATAGATAGATAGATAGATGATAGATAGATCTTCCTTTTTAGTATATTTACTTTATTATAAAAGGTAAAATACAAAATAGAAAAACAAAACAAAAACAGTTTATATAAAAATCTGAAAACCATTTGTGGACTTCCTATGCGCTAAAGTCTGTCTGTCTGTCTATCTATCTATCTATCTATCTATCTATCTATCTATCTATCTATCTATCTATCTATCTATCATCTATCTATCTATCTATCTATCTATCTATCTATCTATCTATCTATCATCTTTCTCACTCCCTCTCTCTCTCTCTCAACTTTTAATAGAGTTAAATTACTGTTGGAAAAAGCCAAGCCCTTGAGGTGCCTCAGGGCATACCTCGCAGGGCTGGTGTTTGTCTAGGAGTCAGAGGTTCCCCCTCCCCTTCTGCAGGCTTATAAAACTCCACACTAAAATAATATTTCGGTTTCAAGACACGTGAGGGTTTTTTTTTGTTTCCAGATGAGTCATGCTGACTTCATGATCATATGGAAAGATGGCTGGTGTGTGGGTGTTGTGCCCCCCCCCCGGTCAATTTTTGGGCAGGCCTGGTGTTTAAAGGAGAAAGACACCTCTGTGAGATTATACATATACATATACATATACATATACATATACATATACATATACATATACATATACATATACATACATATATACATATACATATACATATACATATACATATACATACATACATACATACATACATACATACATACATACATACATACATACATATATGTAGGTCTTTGGTTATTCGGGTCTTCTCCCGCGTAGAATTGGAAGTATCTTGGTGACGTTTCGACGAAGTCTCATTCGTCATCTTCAGGCTGGTGTTCTCGGCTTCGTTCTTCCAGGAGCAATGACGAGCTTGCTCCTGGAAGCACGAAGCCGAGAACACCAGCCTGAAGATGACGAATGAGACTTTGTCGAAACGTCGCCAAGACACTTCCAATTTTACGCGGGAGAAGACCCGAATAACCAAAGACTTATATATATATATATATGTTTTCTGAGGTTTTCGCGGGTGTTTGTATGTAGGTCTTTGGCTCTTCGGGTCTTTGGCTATTCGGCCAAGATACTTCCAATTCTACGCGGGAGAAGACCCGAAGAGCCAAAGACCTACATATATATATATATATATATATATATATATACACACACACACACGCACACATTTCTTTCCAGCAAATCGTCCAACTTGTAAAAACGCAAAGGTTCCCCTCGCAATTATGTGCTAATCGTTCCTGACTCTAGGGGGCAGTGCTCATCGCCATTTCAAAGCCGAAGAGCCAGCGCTGTCTGAAGACGTCTCCATGGTCATGTGGCTGGCATGACTCAACGCCAAAGGCGCACGGAACGCCGTTCCCTTCCCACCAAAGGGGGTCCCGATTTTTTCTACTTGCATTTTTTTTTACGTGCTTTCGAACTGCTAGGTTGGCAGAAGCTGGGACAAGTCACGGGAGCTCACCCCCCCCCTACGCGGCGCTAGGGATTCGAACTGCTGAACTGCCGACCTTTCGATCGACAAGCTCAGCGTCTTAGCCACTGAGCCACCGCGTCCCTCCTAGGACATATATAATCCATGCCATTTCAGTCCTGCCCAACCAGGTTTAGTGAGCTAATGAGATGATGTTGCTTCACGGATTAGCTCAAGCAGGTCTGTGCTGAATTTTTTTTTACCCGCTCGAGAGCCTGGGAAAAGACGAAAGTCTACTTGCCTTTCAAAAGAAGGAAGGGTGTCTCTAATTAAAGGTGGAGGTGCGGCTGTCCTTGATGATGTATAAAGGGGTGGTGTGAGAGAAAGTGGAAAGGAGAGAGAGAGAAAGAAAAAACAATAAGGATTCCCAGACCTTCCTTTCCACCTTCCTTCCTTCTAGCTAGCAAAATCTGGGGTTATTTGCAACCATATGCATTATGCAGTTTGCTAAATGCAACCATTGAATGGAGAAGATTGGTCGATGGGAGGCTTATAGAGGGAATGGGTGAATGAAGGGGATTTAAAAAAGCAGGATTGGGGCAGTGTGTGTGTGTGGATCAGAAGTGAGTTTCACATAATTTTGCCAACAGTTTGCTGCGCACCGAAAATGTGAGCGTGGGGGGCTCGCACACATTTATTTATTTATTTTATTTTAAATTTGATTTATATGCCGCCCTTCTCTGGAGACTCAGGGCGGCTTACAATGTGTTAAGCAATAGCCTTCATACTTTTGTATATTTATATTTATACAAAGTCAGCTTATTGCCCCCAACAAACTGGGTCCTCAATTTACCCACCTTATAAAGCATGTGTGCTGCTACCGTGTTTCCCCAAAAATAAGATCCTGTCTTATATTTTTTTTAATCTTGAAATAAGGGCATGGCCTTATTTTCGGGGAGGTCTTATTATTTGGGGGCATGTGGAGCAAGAGGCTAACTAGAGGAAATGTCGGGGACTGGACTAGAACAGGTACTCATGCAGAGACAAAATGGACGTTTGATTCCTATTTTGTAACTCTCCCAGATAGATGTTTTTGCAGCCACATGAACCTTAAAATCAGAGCACAGATTATATAATTAAAGGCTTGTTCCAGTAGGGAAAGTGGCACTCGCTATTATAATTAACGGCTTATCCTTCGTAATTAGAAATAAAACTTTTTTTTTTAGCTTAAATGTTTCTAGCGTCTGCGGCTAAAGCCACGGAATACGTGCTCCGCTAACAATAATTTCCCACAGAGCATCTTGAAGGAAAAAAAAAACAACAGAGAAAAATCTTATTTTTAGCCATTTGCTAAGTGCACATAACAACTGGCTTTCTCTATTGCGCTAAGCCGCCAAGTATTTAAACTTAGGCCTCCCAAATCTGGGTAAAATTCTCCCAAATTGTATAAAAGTGTTTTTTCTCCCCCCCATAATGACACCCGAAAAAAAACATACATTTTTCTGTGGAGCAAGTAAAAAGGGTTGTTTTAAAACTTTGGAAAGCACTGGCTTAAACCATTGAGTTTGGTTTAAGGGGGTCACCAACCTTTCGGATCTCAGGGACCACTAATTTCATAATTTTAAATCCCCCCGGACCACTGATACAATCTGCCTAGTAACCGGCTGGGTGGGTGTGGCTAAGTGGTCATGTGACTGGGTGGGCGTGGCCAACTCAATGTCACTCAACTGAGCAGGGGGTTGGGCTTGATAACGTTTAGAGCAGCGGTGTCAAACTGGATTTCTTCGAGGGCCGGATCAGCATTGTAATTCTCCGCCACGGGCCAGTGGGGGAAGGCGGGGAGTAGGGGCGGGAGAAACGCATCCTGTAGTACCCTGCCAGCCAAAATGGGGCACTGGGGGGCCGCGTGCAGCCCCCTCTGCTGTGTTTTTGGCCTGAACTGCCTCCTGCAGCACTTTACCAGCCAAAAACGGGCCATGGTGTGTGTGTGTGTGGCACACAAGGCCCGTTTTATACAGCGGAGGCCCCGTGGGCCGGTCCTTTGATTTTTCCTGCCCGGCCCTTTGGGCCGGATTTAAGTACCCCAAGGGCCGAATCTGGCCTGCAGGCTTGAGTGTCAACTTGCAAAGCATCCCGGCCCTGCTCTTGAGTTGCCATAGGGAAGGGGGATGGAAAACTGACGAAGCAGTACAGCAGCCAAAGACAGGAGCACATTCCAGACATATCTTTCTCAAGGCTGTCTCCCAGGGTTACCTACAGTGGCCGGAGTGGACTGATCTCTACAACCCGTGAAATTGCTCCATTGTTTCCTGTGCCACCTTGAGTCGAGGATTCGTTGCACCTCATAATGGGTTTGGCCCCCTATAACCACGGGGTCCGGGGGCTTGACACCCTTCCTCGAGTACCTTCCAATCCTTGGATGCTAGGAACACAGCATCAGGCATTAGAATATATTATTGTCACACTTTTATGAATTTGCTGTCACGAAGATAAACTGGGTAGTCCTCAAATTATACCAGCTCGTTTAGTGACGGTTTGAAGTTTCAATGGCGCTGAAAAAAGTGACTTATGACCATTTCTCACACTTATGACCGTTGCAGCATCCCAACGGTCACATGAGCAAAAATCAGACCCTTGGCCGCTGACTCAGATTTATGGCCGTTGCTATGTCAGATGGGCTCACTTGTGGCCGTAAGTCGAGGACTACCTGTCTTTGGGGCGGGGGGGCGGGGAGAATGCTTTTGAAAGTGGAAGGAAAATCAGACAGGACAAAAATAAATTTTTTCTCCCTCTGGAATTTTTATCTGAGTGGAAAAAGCGGGCAGATCGCGTAATATTAGGAACTGCAGTAAATTGTGATCGGGGTCAACCTGCATTGATAAATCTATGCTCTACTACTACTCCAAAATGCTGTGAGACAGGATGTCTATATCCAGGGGTGGGCATGGCCATGGTGGGCGTGGCCTAGTTGGCCTCCTGCACCACGGTGGGGAGGGGACATTTTTGCCCTCCCCAGGCTCCGGAGGCTTTCCTCGAGCCTCCATGAGGGCGAAAATGGCCTCCCCAGGCTCCAGAGGCCCTCTGGAGGCCGGAAACTGGCCTGTTTCTGATCTTCCCGAATTTCCAGTAGGCTCGTTTTTCGTCCTCCCCGAGCCTCCGCGTACACCCTGCACTTACCTACATCCAAAACGGGCCACGTTGGGACTCCTGGGAGGGGTGGGGTGGGCGGGGCCAGCACAGAATCTTAGCTAGAGGTTCTCCCGAACCCTTGTGAACCCCCAGCAGCCGTCTGTATCCCTATCCCTGCAGGTAGAAAGCTAGCTCCATTTTCTCCCTGTCATGCTGGTTTTCTGCATGTAGGGATTTCTTCTTTTACCCGATCTGGAGAAACACCCAATTTTTCCCCCCACGTTGCATCTCCTGTTCGTGTTGTGTTGCGACTTGCCGGCGTAATTTCACTTTATCCTCCCCCAGCGGTGGCAGCTGATCAATAGAACTTAACTTAATCTCTGCTTTTGGATGCCAGCTTAATTTCCCTTTTGGGGAACAGCTTAATCGCCGCTTGGCAGCTTCCATCTCCACCCAAAAGGGTTTACTGACGTCTCGAGAAAAGATTACTGTGCAAACTTTCTGTGTGGACTAAAAAGTCAAGGCTTGCTGGCTGATTTTTAGCTGGCTGGCTGGAGACGGGAGAAACTCGATGAAGCATTCTGTGCGATTCAAAAGCTTGCACGCTTTTTGCAGGGACCGGCCCAGGGCTAAAAAAAACCAGATGGTCCTTCTGCACTTTTCAATATTAAAACCTTCCCTCTTGCTACGGTATCCTGTTTCAGCGACAGGCAGCCTGGTGTGCTAAATTGAGCGCTAGAGAAGGGAATGGATGGAGTTTGTAACGGGTCTCGGAGCATCAGAGACAATAATAACATATCCTCAGAGGTGGTATTCAACCGGTTCGCACAAATCGTTGGCGGAAATTTGGCCAAGGTCACCGAACCGGTAGCGATGGCCGGCCCCTGCCGCTCACTTGCCCTGCCCTCCATGTTCATCACCGCCATGTTCTTTATGCACGCGCATCCCATTGCCTTGCAAGTCCAATGGGATGCGCATGCGCGAAGAACATGGCGGAGAACGCAGCAGCTTTTTCCGCGACCTCCGGTACTTTTTGGCGGCCTGCCGAAAACTCTGGTCAGCTTGCCTTCCGGGCTCTAGACCAGCCGTCGCAGAAGCTAAGCAGCCCGAACAAAGAGGCAGTAGTGGGGGAGGAAGCGGGGTTAGGGCCAGGGCCGCTAAAGGAGGGGAAATAGGGGCAACTGGCGAAGGGAGGGCGGGGGTAGATAGGTGGAAATTCCACAAATTTTCCTACTTTTTCCTGTGGGTGTGGCTAGGTGGAAGGGGATGTCATGTGACTGAGGGGGCGTAGGCGTGAGTGACCATGCCCACTCAGTCACATGCCCCCCACCTAGCCACACCCACCGAACCGATAGCGAAAAGTTTTGAAACTCACCACTGCTCTGAGTGATGCGCAGATGTTTTTATCATCGGTTCCTTTATATACGATGTGTTGGGGTCAGAACTGAAACTGAAACTGAAACTGAAACGTGGGAAAATTCTCTGATTATTTCTTGCCAGGAAATAGTCCTCAAGTTACGACCACAACCGAGCCTCCAACCTGAGCAAGACGTTCAGTGAGTTTTGCTCCATTTTATGACCTTCCTTTGCCACAGATGTAAAGGGAATCTGGCTCCCCCATTGACTCTGCTTGTCAGAAGGTCGCAGAGCGAGGTGGCGTGACGGCAACCGTCACAAATAGGAGTCAGTTGCCGAGCGCCTGACGTTGCAGCGGTCATAAGTGTGAAAAACGGTCGTAAGTCCCTTTTTTCAGTAAGTTCAAACAACCCCTAAATTAAAAGTTGTAAGAGGAAGAGTGCCTGTGTCCTGCAAATAAGAACTTTTGGAATGAATCTCTGGGTGGTCCCCCATCCATGGACCCAGCCTGCTTAGCTTCCCAAGACCAGCCAAATTCTCACATTTATTTCTTCAATGAACTCAGTCCGCATTTGACCACTTGCATCCTAGTTCCAGCTTCGTAGAAGAGGGGAGGAACTCTGTCACGCTCCGAAGCCTGCTTCCTTTGAGCCATCTGAATATCTGACTCCATCCTGAAGCTCATTCCTTTTTTGCATTCAGATTTTGGTTAAGGTTCACTAAACCAGCCACACTTTGCCAACACGTTTCCCGCGTGCCGGGCTGTGCTTTTAAGACAATCCTGTTAGGGCTGTTCCTTCTTTTTTTTTCTTTCTCTCTTTTTTCCTGCTGTTTAATGGAATGCTTTTCAGAATAGAAATAGAATAACAGAGTTGGAAGGGACCCTGGAGGTCATCTAGTCCAACCCCCTGCATAGGCAGGAAATCCTATACCCCTTCAGACAAATGGTTATCCAACCTCTTCTTAAAAACTTCCAGTGTTGGAGCATTCACAACTTCAGGTGGCAAGTTGTTCCATGAATGAATTGTTCTCACTGTCAGGAAATTTCTCCTTAGTTCTAAGTTGCTTCTCTACTTGATTAGTTTCCACCCATTGCTTCTTGTCCTATCCTCAGGGGCTTTGGAGAATAGCTTGACTCCCTCTTCTTTGGGGCAGCCCCTGAGATATTGGAAGATGCTATCATGTCTCCCCTAGTCCTTCTCTTCATTAAACTAGACACACCCAGTTCCTGCAACCGTTCTTCATATGTTTTAGCCTCCAGTCCCCTAATCCTCTTTGTGGCTCTTCTCTGCACTCTTTCTAGAGTCTCCACATCTTTTTTACATTGTGGCGACCAAAATTGGATGCAATATTCCAGGTGCGGCCTTACCAAAGCATTATAAAGTGGTATTAACACTTCCCGTGATCTGGATTCTATCCCTCTATTGATGCAGCCTAGAACTGTGTTGGCTTTTTTGGCAGCTGCTGCCCACGGCTGGCTCCTATTTAAGTGGTTGTCTACTAGGATTCTCAAGATCCCTTTTTTTTTTAATGCTGTTTCATGGAAGGAACCCAGAGAAAGAGAGAAAAAATAAGAATAAATCAGCTTCGCTGAATGAAACCCAGGAGGGGAAAAAAAAAATAACCGGGATTATTCACCTCCTGAATATCTGCCGTGTCTCAAACCGGGCATGTGTGAATTTGGACTGGCGGGTGCTGCTCGGGGTTTTTCTGCCTGCCTGCCACCTGATCCTCCACACTTTCGGGCGGCGCACGCTCGGATTTAGTCCACGGCCTGGGGCGAGTCGGCCTTGTGATGGGAAAAGAGCGAAGACAGCTGGGAGAGGCACTTCCCTTGCTAATTACGGGAGGGTTTTGTTTTCGGTTATTTTGGGTACGGCTGGGGAAACCGACCCGGTCTGTTTCACTGGAATCAAAGCGGGGGGTGGGGGGAGGGAGAGAGGAGAGGGGGAGAGAACAATGAGGCATGCATGTGGATGAAAAGAGACCCAGGAAAACCAAGGGTAGGCTTCAAAAATTTTAGCAAGGGGTTTTCTGCCTGCTTAGGCGATGGTGGGCATGGCCTAATCACCCTCCTGCACTACGGTAAGAGGGGCGTTTTTACCCTCCCCAGGCTCCAGAGGCTTTTCTAGAGCCTCCATGAGGGCGAAAATGGCCTCCCCAGGCTCCGGAGGCTGGAAACAGGCCCAAACTTCCGGTAGGCCCGTTTTTCGCCCTCTCCGAGCCTCTGCATGTGCTCTGCTCTTACCTGCATCCAAAACTGCCCTTGTGGAGACTCCTGAGAGAGGAGCGGCATGGTGGGAGAGGCCAGCCAGGAGTGGGATTTGGGGGTTCTCTGAATTGCACAGAATCTTAGCTAGAGGTTCTCCCGAACCCCCAGCAGCTCACCCCTGAGGAAAACCAAAACTTGCTCTCTATCTATTTGCAGGCAAAAATAAATAAATAAATAAATAAACTATACAGGTAGTCCTTGAATTATGACCACAATTACCCCGGTTACTTATTATCATATGTGGTGGAGATGTACGAAAGCAAAAAAAACATTGGATGAAAAGACACACATGGGCTGGAAAGGATGATTAAGTAGCATATAGATTTAAAGCCAGAAATATTTTTGTTAGGTATAATACCAGAAAGTTAGGATATAAAGGGACGATATACCTAATACTACATGTATGGACAGCAGCGAGAATTGTACTTGCACAATATTGGAAAAAATGAGAACACCCCACCAGACGAAAACATAATCCGGACTGTGCAGAGATGGATAAATTGACATTGAAAATAAAAGATAAAAGATACAGATAGATTACTTATTCAACGCGGAACAGGTTTTATCAATGGTTAGAGATAAGAGGTAGAAGTTAGATGAAGAAAGATTATTGTTTGTTATGTATAAATAAAATATGAATGTTGTTTATAACTATACGTATGCTAGTACAATTAATATGATAAATAAGCTAATATAATTATAAATATTGCTGTAATTATTATGTGTATTATCATTTTCACTATTTGTTATTTTTTTCTTTTGTAAAACACAGTGCCTGGACAATACACTGTCTTCAAAATATTTATATAGAAATAATTTATATATATAAATATATATGTATATGTGTGTGTGTGTGTGTGTGTGTGTGTGTGTGTGTGTGTGTGTGTATGTGTATGTGTATGTGTATGTGTGTGTGTCTTTGGTTATCCGGGTTTTCTCCCGCGTAAAATTGGAAGTGTCTTGGCGACGTTTCGACGAAGTCTCATTCGTCATCTTTAGGCTGGTGTTCTCGGCTTTATGCTTCTAGGAGAAATGTGTGATTGCAGCTGTTTCTTCCTTTTAACTGCTAGTGGGGGCGTGAACTGATTGGATGGGGGCTTGGCTGTGCTCTGATTGGATGGGGGGTTAAAGTTAAAAGGAAGAAACAGCTGCGATCACACATTGCTCCTAGAAGCACGAAGCTGAGAACACCAGCCTGAAGATGACGAATGAGACTTCATTGAAACGTCGCCAAGACACTTCCAGGAGCAGACATCCTGCGAGCTCTGGAACTTAAAATTTTAAAATAATTAAAATGTTACTTTACTAAGCTTTCGTCAGACATCTGCTGACATCGTCAGAGTGTTAAACTACCATTACAGACATCTCTGCCTTTATATGCCATTAATGAGAAACGAACCTGGCCGACCAGAAGGTCACGGACAAGGCAGCAAATTGCAATAGTCGACAGTCTAATATCATCCCCTGCTGATAAGCAAGCTAGGAGGGAGGAAACAGCAGAAATTAAGCCTCCATCATCCAGCATGACAACAGCAAAAACAACTCAGCTAATTACAAGTGGGAGACGGCTGAAAGGGCCTATTACACGGGCAACGGCCAAATTGATTAATGGCATATAAAGGCAGAGATCTCTGTAATGGTAGTTTAATACTCTGACAATGTCAGCAGTGGTTAGAATGCGGTATTGCAGGCTAACTCTGCCCACTGCCAGGTGTTCGATCCTGACCGACTGGCTCAAGGTTGACTCAGCCTTCCATCCTTCCGAGGTGGGTAAAATGAGGACCCAGATTGTTGGGGGCAAGAGGCTGACTCTGTAAACCGCTTTAGGGAGAGCTGCGAAGCGCTGTGAAGCGGTATATAAGTCTTAAGCGCCGTTGCTATTGCTAAACCTCTGCAAACGTTTTTCCAGAAGATAAAAATCTTGACTGCGTAGGACTTTGTGAAATATGGTTGAATTTGCTTACCCACCATCACCTCCACCCACCCCATATTTTTTTTAAAAAAAAGCAGATTAGCTAAAATGTCCCTTGATGCATGCCTTTCTATAAGCAGGGATTTACTTTTTAAAAAAAAAAAAGAAAAAAGGTTAACATGCAGCATTAGGTGGCTAATCGAATTAAAACCCAGGCTTTTGCTTTCTGTTTCGTAAGGTGCATTTTCATGCAATAATGCTCAACTGCTTCGGGAGTCTGGGCTTGAGGGCTAGCAGCTTGTAGTGCCTTTATTTTAAAAAAAGAGAAATCGACTGAAATCTTACACCGGGTGCCAAATTCATGCATTTGGTTGCCGCTGGGGAAGAGCAGACAAGCATCTCAACAGAATAACAGAGGTGGAAGGGACCTCAGAGGTCCTCTAGTCCAACCCCCTGCTTAGGCAGGAAACCCTACACCACTTCAGACAAATGGTTGTCCAATCTCTCCTTAAAAACTTCCAGTGTTGGAGCATTCACAACTTCAGGTGGCAAGTTGTTCCACGGATTAATTGTTCGCACTGTCAGGGAATTTCTCCTTAGTTCTCTCCTTGGTTTTCCTGCACCAGCTGATTATCGTGCATGCACGCGGGCCAGAAACATGGAGGAGTAGCTGGCTGGCGTGCATGCACATGCCAAAACCCGGAAGTTTATTTTCAGGCACGCACATACGCCCTGGGCAGCTCCACTTCTGGGTTGCAGCGCAGACGAGTGTGCGCACGAAGTGCAGACGTATTTCCTTTTTGGCACTTGGTCCCGAAAAGGTTCGCCGTCACTGTTTTAGAGAATCGGTTGACTCCCTCTTCTTTGTGGCAGGCCCTCAAATATTGGAAGACTGCTCTCATGTCTCCCCTAGTCCTTCTTTTCATCAGACGAGACCAGGGGTCTGCAACCTTAAACACTCAGAGAGCCATTTGGACCCGTTTCCCACAGAAAAGAAAACAGCGGGAGCCACAAAACTCTTCCCGTGCTTGACTATTTCTTGAGTGGCTACAAAAGTAGCATATGTAGTTGAATTAAATATTCTGTTTTCTTCTGAAAGTTTTCTTGGATTTATCTCTGGTTGGCCTACCGGAGGTTGAAAAGGTCAATAAATCGCATGCTGGCGGGTGTCACACATTGGCGGCTGTGACACATAATTTGAGTGATGGAGCCGCAGCCGAGGGGTGAAAGAGCCACATGCAGCTCCAGAGCGGCAGGTTGCTGACCCCTGGATCAGACATACCCAGTTCCTGCAACTGTTCTTCATAAGTCCGCTAATCGGGTCCGTTTCAAGGTGCTGGTGCTTACCTATAAAGCCGTACATGGCTTAGGCCCGGGGTATTTACAGGGTCATCTCTTGCCTTCCTCCCAACAGCCTGTGCGCTCCCACAGAGTGGGCCTCCTCAGGGTGCCGTCGGCCAAATAATGTCGACTGGCGGCCCCCAGGGGGAGGGCATTCTCTGACGGAGCGCCGACCCACTGGAATGGTTTGCTCACCGAGCTCAGGACAGCCCCCGACCTCCTCTCCTTCCGCCGCGAACTTAAGACGTGGCTGTCTCAGTACTAACCTGATCGGGGGAGGGTTGCATGATTTTATAATTTTAAGGTGGTTTTAATCGATGTTTTAATCTTAGTTTTATTTTAATCTCATTGTGATTTGTATTGATGATCGTTGTGGTAAGCCGCCATGAGTCCTTCGGGAGAATGGCGGCATATAAATCACAATAAATAAATAAATAATCATTTTTGTTGCATCTTGGTTCATTTTCTCTGGGCTTCAGATCAATGGGAAGGCTAACAAGATAGGCGCTGGAGGAGATCCAGAGCCCATTAAATGAACTCAGTTCCCAGTGATATCACTGCATTTTTTTCATTTTTTTTCCGTGGGATTTAAACTTTCCCAGCTGAGATAAGACCTGCATAGGTTGGAGAGCTTCACCGTTTAATCAGGAAGGCTGAAGTTGAAAAAAAAAATTTGGCCAAGAATGTAGCAGGAGCCTGATGCTTTACTCAACCTCCCTTCGGCCAATCTTATCTTTGTAAATGAAAAAAAAATATGTATTTTTTCACCGGGACGTTAGGATATACCTTAATGAGGAAAGTCTCGGGAAGGAGCTCACTCATATCGAGCGGTGTTGATCTGGAGCATAAAATTGCCGTAGGAATTAAGCGGAAAGAATTGACAGTGGGGCAAAATTAAATAATGGAGGTTTGGAAGAAAATGTCTTTGCAGAGATATGGAAGGGTAAACATATAAGTGAAGTTTATAAGATTGTACCGATGTTTGTGTGTTGGGGGGTGGAGGAGAGAATCAAAACTGCGTACAATTGAAAGCAGCCAAATTTGGAAAATTGGTTGTGTGCATTTGAAAGTCTTTTATTAGGACTAATTTTTGACTCTTCTTGGGCTGGTAACTTTTCATTTTGAGTGAAATTAAGAGTGAGACTGATTAATGTAAATATAAAGGTAAAGTTTCCCTTTGCACATATGTGCTAGTCGTTCCCGACTCTAGGGGGGCGGTGCTGATCTCCGTTTCTAAGCCAAAGAGCCAGCAATTTCCGAAGACGTCTCCGTGGTCATGTGGCCGGCATGACTCAACGCCAAAGGCGCATGGAACGCTCTTCCCTTCCCATCAAAGGGGGTCCCTATTTTTCTACTTGCATTTTTTACCTGCTTTCGAACTGCTAGGTTGGCAGAAGCTGGGACAAGGCACGGGAGCTCACCCCGTTACACGGTGCTCAGGGTTCGAACCTCCGAACTTTCGATCGACAAGCTCAGTGTCTTAGCCACTGAGCCACCACGCCCCTTAATTTATAGAAGAGATTTGAGTTATTATTGAGGAGTCAACAATAACTTGAGTTGGGCAAATGATAAAGATGCCATTATAAAGATCTTTAAAATCTTCAGCTGGCACAAAGATCCATCAACAGATGCTTTTCCCGTGACATTTGACCTTTGGGGAACAGCATCTCGGCTGAATTTAGAGTTGCCAGTTTTTTGATCTGGGGGAAAAAAATGGCCTCAGGGTGGCGAATCTGGGCAGGATGAGAAGTGCCACGCAAGGAGTTTCTGCCAGAACGACTTTTCTCAAGAGCTTTTGGTTTCGGGGGAAGGGAGATGCGTCTCCGTCTTTTGGTCTTTCGATAAAGAAATGGTGTTTTTAGCCATGGGAGTTGGGCAAAGATGGGTATTATTTACCTCTGGGTTATCTTGGTAATGTGAAGTACAGTATATTTAGAATGTATATATTTATATTCCTTTCTTCCTTTGTCTCACCTCTCGCTTCCCTCCCTCCCTTCCTTGCTTCTTTCCATCTTCCTTCCTTCCTACCTTCCATCCATCCACCCATCCATCCACCCTTCCTTCCTTCCTTCTCTCTCATCTCTCCCATCCATCCATCCATCCCTTCCTTCCTTCCATTTATTCCTCCCTCCCTCCCTTCCTCCCTTTCTTTTTCTTTTCTCCCTCCCTCTTTCCTTCCTCTTCCTTTCCTTCCTCTCATCTCTCCCATCCATCCATGCATCTATTGATCCATCCATCGATCAATCATTCCATCTCTTCCTTCCTTCCTTCCTCTTTCTTTCTTTTTCTTTTCTCCCTCCCTCCTTCTTCCTCTTCCTTTCCTTCCTCTCATCTCTCCCATTCATCCATGCATCTATTGATCCATCCATCGATCAATCATTCCATCTCTTCCTTCCTTCCTTCTTTCCTCCCTTCCTTCCTTCTTTCCTTCCATCCATCCATCCCTTCCTTCCTCTCTCTCATCTCTCCCATCCATCTATAATCTATCCCTCCCTCCCTTCCTTCCATTTATTCCTCCCTCCCTCCCTCCGTCTTTCTTTCTTTCTTTCTTTCTTTCTTTCTTTCTTTCTTTCTTTCTTTCTTTCTTTCTTTCTTTCTCTTTTCTCCCTCCCTCTCTCCTCCCTTCCTTTCCTTCCTCTCATCTCTCCCATCCCTCCTTCCTTCCTTCCTTCCTTCCTTCCTTCCTTCCTTCCTTCCTTCCTTCCTTCCTTCCTTCCTTCCTTCCTTCCTTCTTCTAAGAGCGTTTTTTCATTTTTGGTACAGAACTTTGCCAGCCAGGAGAATGAAAAGGAAAACTTTGACCAGCGATTCCCCAGCCTATTCAAGAAAGGACGGAGGAGGACGGTGGTACGGAACCTGGGAAAAATAATCCACTATTCCAAACTCAAATTTAAGTTTCAACACTGCCAGGTGAGACTCCCCGCGCCCCCCATGTCCAACGCGCGAAGCTCCTGAAGGCCTCTGGCTCGGTGCCTTCACCACCCATTGATTTCTTCAGCTTTTTCCTATCGTTCAATTTGTTCGCCTTTTTGGCGCAAGCATCCCGCAGACCGACTGAAATGAATAAAAAAAAATCTCCATGTCTTTTTTTTTTTTCCTTTGGCAGGAAGCCAATGAATGCTATTTGGAGCTTTTCCAAGAGTTCCTCTATTTTCAGTCGCTCAGCCCCAACGGACACAAGTATCAGGTAAATGAGGATTTGGTTATCCGTAATTAGAAACTACAACCACCTCTGTTTCCTGGTTCCATTCTTAGCATTCCTGGAAATTTTCCCATTAGAGAACCCCAAAGCCAGTCGTTTGGACCATAAGGTGCTGGACAATCCATCACAAATCTTTGTGAGACAAGCTTTAAAGCAACCCTGGTTTTGGATTCATCCCTTCTTTTTGGTCTCCTTGTGGCCCAACAGAGCTGGCAGCAGATTCGGACAGTGAGGAGGTTGGGGAGGAACGTGGCTGAGTCCTGGAGTCTGGGGAAGGCTCGGACGAGGGCTCTGCATCAGAGGCAGAGAGGGGGCCAAGGCCGTCTGATAGTTTTTTGCTGCCTCCGGAGTCTGACAGCAACGAGGCAGAAGAATAGCGGGAGCCTGTTCCCAGTGTGCGCATGCGCAGAGCTGCTAGGAGACACGAACAATTAAGGAAACAGGGTCGACTTGGGAGTAAGGCTTGGAGATGATTGGCCCGTCCCATAAGACATAAAAGAGAAGCGAATGGGACGTGAGCTTTTGCAGGAAGCAATTAGTTCATCCGGCCGATTCAAGATTTGAAAATTCTGTTTGTGACTCTGTGCCAAGTTTGGCCTTGTCCTGCGTCTGGAAATTAGCTCTCTTGGCAGCGTTCCACGTGAGATAAGGTGGGGGTTGATCGCCTTCCTCTGAAAGACTGTTTATCGAGCCTTGCGGACTATAAATGAAAGTAATTTACAGCCGTATGAATTAAAGAGGTTTGCCGGGGTTAAGTTTGTGCTGTTTAATTTCTAAAGAAGCCTAGGTCAGAACAGGTCTCTACTTTCCAGAAAACTCCACCTGACGTTCATTTTTATCCGTGCAATGACCCTGAGAGGACGCTTCACAGCAGAAACTCCAGAGGTCCTCAAGCCCGAACTTTGCTTCCTGACTCAGCCTCTCTTACGGAAGCAGAAAGAAATTGTGGGTTGTAGACAGGGGTTGGCGCACAATTAATCTCTTACTGGATCCATTTTTATCTTCTCCGTTTCTCTTCTCTCTCTCTCTTTTTTTAATCCCAGTACTGGATCCCCATTCGCTCCCCTGCTCCCTGCCTTCTTCCTGATCCAATTTACCCTACCCCCCTCTCTTTTTTTTCCTTCTTCCAAAATGTTTTTGCAATTCCTCCTTAAAGGTGTCCAAGGGCAACCCAGGGTCACACAGGGCGAAAAACAACTGGAGTTTCATGTTTGTGATTCATTCAGTGACACACAGGCCGTATGACGAAATGTTTCTGCTTGTTGATGCTTTTGAAGGATACTTATGAAAGTTAGAATTTAACACTTCCGCAGCTGCATCTTTGCTGTGCAGGCGGGTCCCAATCCACCTCATGGACCAGTTTTAGAAAAAAAGTAGACCTGGCTTTGAATAATGCCCTCTGGGACGCCTTCTCGTCAGAAGTCGGATCCATCTTTAGATCTAGTCTGAGGACTTTTTCGTTGCCAATAAACTATACTTCGATATCCAATATCTTAACCAACTTGAGATGAGGAGGTTAACGACTTACTTTTTATCCACCTGCAGGGTTTGCTACCCTTGATAGAACTTCAGCTGACCAAACTTGAAAATGAAAATGGAATTCAGGAAGATCTCCACGCTTTTCAAATTACAGGTGAGGACAAATGTCTTCATTTTTATCCAATACTTCTTTGCTTCTCCACATGTCCACCACATGTGATAGTAAGATCCAGTGGGACACAGTGGCTCAGTGGCTAAGATGCTGAGCTTGTCGATCGAAAGGTTGGCAGTTCGGCGGTTCGAGTCCCTAGCGCCGCGTAACGGGGTGAGCTCCCGTGACTTGTCCCAGCTTCTGCCAACCTAGCAGTTCGAAAGCACGTAAAAAATGCAAGTAGAAAAATCGGGACCACCTTTGGTGGGAAGGGAACAGCGTTCCGTGCGCCTTTGGCGTTGAGTCATGCCGGCCACATGACCACGGAGACGTCTTTGGACAGCGCTAGCACTTCGTCTTTGAAACAGAGATGAGCACCGCCCCCTAGAGTTGGGAATGACTAATACATATGTGACAGGTGAACCATTACCTTTTATCTGGTGGAACTTCCAACATTTAGCTGATTTATGTTTAAACATCTTTGCCAACTATTTCTCAAATATTTGAGCATCATCTGCTGTTCTAGATTTTCATCTGATATAAGCGAGCACCATTCATAGGCGTTCAAGAGAATCCACAATCTTTATCGGTGCTCTAAAGTCACACCCTTTAAACTATTATTCATAGTAGTAGAGGACGCATTGCTCTCAGGATGACTAAGGAATCAGGTCTTATTCTCCCAGGAAAACAGTTTCCGGCAAGGATCATGATTCAGAACAAGGGGAAGCACAGAGAGGAAAAAAAGGAGGAGAATTTGACAGACTAAAATTATTGCTGAGTTGCAAGCAATAGCTTAAAGATATGTTGGGTCCAGAAACCTTACTTGAAAAGGAGAGTGGAGCAGGGATGAAATGCTACCAGTTCGGGCGAACTGGTAGCGGCAGTAGCAGGTGGTTTGGTGAAACAGTAGCAGCGGTAGCACCAGGCTCCGCCCACATGCCCGGAAGTCATTACCCGTTAACCTGTTTTTTCACCCTCTGCGCATGCAGAGAAGGCTTTGCACATGTGCAGAGCAGGGGTGGGTTCTAAATTTTTTACGACCGGTTCTGTGGGCGTGGCTTATTTTGTGGGTGTGGTTTGATGGTCATGTGACAAACACTTCTTTAGGCTTTAGCAGAGGTACTGGTCTACCAGGCTTTTAACTGCTTGTAGAGCCGTACGGGTCTATCCTGCAACCATTCATCATATGTATTACACTTCAGTCCCCTAATCCTCTTGGTTGCTCTTCTCTGCACTCTTGCTAGAGTCTCAGCATCTTTTTTATAGTGTGGTGACCAAAACTGGATGCAGTACTCTAGGTGGGGTCTTACTAAGGCTTTATAGAGTGGTATTAGTACCTCCCTTGAACTTGATTGACTCCCTCTGTTCATGCAATTTAGGATTGCATTGAATTTTTTGGCTGCCATATCACTGTTTATTTCTCCATCTTTCCAGACCAGGTCATTTCATGCTTTTTTAAAAACCATCTTCAGTTTGGGTTAGCTTTTTAAATCCTCAACCGCTGGGGGTTGTGTGTGTGTGTGTGTGTGTGTGTGTCTACGAAGATGAAGAAATGGCCTTCTTCTTAAGATTTTACGCCTTCCATTATGGAGAGGGAGGGGAGAAAGTCCATTTAAAACAAAAAGACTGAAATCTCAAGATCGACAACCTGCCTAAGGGCGGTGAAGAGGAAATATTTTCTTCTGGTTTGAGATAGCATCGCCCTTTGGAACAGAGGCCAGCCGGTCCTGCCAGCTGTTTAAAAAAACAAACAAAACTTTCTTTTCGGCAGAACGGCCTTAAGGCAAATTGGGTGGGATTTTTCGAATAGCAAAGGGGGAAAGTTCACGACCTTTCCACCAGCCCCACGGTAGCTCCTTATAAACCCTGCCTGCAGGGGTGGGCTGCTGGGGGTTCGGGAGAACCTCTAGCTAAGATTCTGGGCACTTTGGAGAACCCCCAAATCCCACTTCTGGCTGGCCCCACGCCCCCCCCCACCCTGTCCCTCCCAGGAGTCTCCATGCGGCCCATTTTGGATGCAGGTAAGTATAGGGCATGTGTGGAGGCTCGGGGAGGGCGAAAGAGAGGCTTACTGAAAGTTCGGGAAGGCCCGTTTCCGGCATCCAGAGGGCCTCTGGAGCCTGGGGAGGCCGTTTTTGCCCTCCCGGAGGCTCAGAGAAAGCCCCTGGAGCCCAGGGAGGGCAAAATCATCCCCCCTCTGCCGTGGTGCAGGAGGCCAACTAGGCCACACCCACCATGGCCACGCCCATCCATCAATCAGGGAGACAACCCCTTGCAAAAATTTTTGAAGCCCCCCCCCTGTAAAAAAAAAAACCTGGACCCAACCCAGGTGCTCCGCTCCAGTTCGCAATGTTGGACGGTTCAAAATCCGAGCAAAAGTGACTCAGAATTGTGCTATTCCGTCTGGCACGATTTTCCCACCTTGGTTTTTGTGAGGCCATGCCGTCCATCTTTGGCCCTCGAGAGATGTTCCCAATTTTCCTTGGTGTTATCTACATTTTTTTTCTTGCTCTCTCTTTTTTTTTTTAAACTGTCCTCAAGTGGTGAGAGAAACCTCCAGAAACAAGGGTGGGATTCTATGGTTCAGACCGGTTCGGCCGATCAGCTGGGAGCAAACCGGTTCGTCCCAAGGATCAGATAGGCCCACCAGCCTGCCCATGCTACTTTCCTACCGTTATTTTCTAAGCTCATTCACGCGGTAGAGCGGATTGCCATGTGAATCAGCTGTGTTACTCCTCCGAAGAAACCGGGAAGTGAAGATTTCTTCAAACAGCGCATCAGCGCGCAGCAAATCGCGCGATCACCGAACCGGTTGTTAAACTGGGAGGATCCCATCACTGTCCAGAAGGAATTATTTTCGTGCCCAGGAATCAAGGCAAATAAGCTTGGCGGTTAACCCAAAGGTGCTTATTATTTTAGGAGGCAACTGGACTATCTTTTTTTTTTCTTCTTTGGAGGACATTTCGCTTCTCATCCCAGAAGCTTCTTCAACTCTGACAGTATTTAGCGGGGAATGGAATCCTGTCAGAACTGAAGAAGCTTCTGGGATGAGAAGCGAAATGTCTTCAGAAGGAAAAAAAAAACCAAGAAAGTCCAGTTGCCTCCTGAAAAAATAAGCACCGTTTCAGACAATCGGCCATCTAATTTCGTGTTACTTTTGTGACGACGTATTGTCATTAAGTGGGGAAAAGCAACCCATTTGAACCAGTGGTGAAATCCAATTTTTTTTTACTACCGGTTCTGTGGACGTGGCTTGGTGGGGGTATTGTGGCTTGGTGGGCGTGGCAGGGGAAGGATACTGCAAAATCCCCACTCCCACCCCACTCCAGGGGAAGGATACTGCAAAATCCCCATTCCCACCCCACTCCAGGGGAAGGATACTGCAAAATCTCCATTCCCAACCATCTCCAGGGGAACGATACTGCAAAATCCCCATTCCCTCCTCACTCCTCAGGGAAAGATATTGCAAAATCTCCATTCCCACCCCACTCTGGGGCCAGCCCGAGGTGGTTTTTGCCTGTTCTCCTAACTACTCAACATTTCCGCTACCGGTTCTCCAGAACCAGTCAGAACCCCCTGGTTTGAACAATATTGAATTTTTTTTTTACCTGGAAACTAAGGACGGGCTGAATGGGGTTGCTGAGGAAAGAGCCTGCCAGCAGAAAAATCAACAGGAGGACACCATATTGTGACAATTTGCTTAACGCATTGTAAGCCACCCTGAGTCTCCGGAGAAGGGCAGCATATAAATCAAATTAAAATAAAATAAAATAAAATAAATTTCTGGGTGCCTCTAACAGGCAACGAGTGGGAAATACATATCACCCTTCACCCACCACTCTGTTCCCTGCCTCAGTTTCCCCAAGTTGGCACAATGTGTGGGAGAAAAGGTTCTCTCAGCTTCCTCGGAACAGGGAAGCGAATGAACGATTCTCTATTTGTGTTCAGACACAGGGGCACTGCCAGGCCAAAGTACTCATTCTGCCGATAATGGCTTGTTATGACGGCTTGTGGCAGTCTGGGGGTTTATCTTGGCAGTCCGAGCACCGTAATTTGTTTGATTAAGAGGGCAGGGCAGGAAATGATTAAGGTTTGAGCTGAGGTCTGAACCCTCCGATGGGATGCTGAGCAGAGTTCCTATGTTTACCATCAGGGCTGGGTAAGGAGACCAAGGGGTGATCCAGCTGGGAAAAAGCTGACCCTAACAGGCATCCTGGCTTCCTGGAAGCATTTCCAGGAATCATCCTCGAAGGAGAACTATAGCTTTCCCTAACAGCAGCTCAAAACAAAAAAATAAGTCAAATATAGATAGTCTTTAACTTGTAACAGTTCATTTAGTGATGATTCAAAGCTTCAACGGCACTGAAAGATGAAAAAAAAATGGATTTCACCACTGCCTTGTTTGATTTGCTCAGTACAGCCACCAAGCAGAGCCCTAAGGGCTCCTTGGACACTATGAGTAAAATAAACACAGAGAGGCTGGAGATGGGGGGGTTGAAAAACAACTTCAGGGGTGATAGGATAACAGACCTGTTTAACTTTGCTAAGTTCTTTGGCTCCAAAGTTGAGTCTTTCTTAAACTGTGTCCACTGAAGCTTTCAACAAAGCTTTAAAAAGGGACAGCCCGGCATTTCAGCAGGAAAAGCAGTTGATATTTTGTCCTGGTTTTCTATAGGCAGGGAAATAATTAATAAGGCGAATTATTATTCGGTTGTATTTTTTTTTTAATTTGATTTATATGCCGCTCTTCTCCGGAGACTCAGGGCGGCTTACAATGCGTTAAGCAATAGCCTTCATACTTTTGTATATTTATACAAAGTCAGCTTATTGCCCCCACAAACTGGGTCCTCAATTGACTCACCTTAGAAAGGATGGAAGGCTGAGTCCACCTTGAGCCTGGCTAGGATTGAACTCGCGGTAATTGCAAGCAGCTGGATGTTAAATGCTGCCTTTAGTAGGAGGCATTAGCCCCCTACGCTACACAGGCTTCCCGTTGCAGGGACAAGGATTCCCTTCCTGTGACCTTCCTGAGGACAATTCATTATTTTTTTTTAAGCTATCAGGATGTGCGCTGAGTCGGTTTGTTCAGGGGTGAAATCTACTTACCTTCCCTACCGGCGCGCACCGTTGTCACATCCAATTTTAGACCCTCTGCCTGTGCGCAGAGGGTCAAAAACAGGTTGTTTCCTGGTTAAAACCAGGAAGTAATAACCTCTGGGCGAGTGGGCGGAGCCTCGTGCTGCCGCCGCTACCAGTTCGCCGAACCACCCACCACCGCCGCTACCAGTTTGCACAAACTGAATTGGTAGCATTTCACCACTGGGTTTGTTCCTTTGGGAAAAAAAATCTGTGCAAAATCTCAGGTGTGCAATTGAACTCAACGCCTCTCTTGCTCTCCTAGGCCCCCTGCTCTCCCCACTGACCATCTACTGCCCCAGCCAGGCAGAACTGAAGCACTGGCTCTACCACCTGGAGAAGCAGATCAATTTGAGTGGAGGACGGCCAGATTTGCCCCTGGAGACTCAGGTGAAGATCTACAGGTGGAGCCTAAATGATGGCGCCAATTTCAGAGCTTGCCTACCTCTGCAAAGGATCATGGCATGGTTGGGCAAAGCGGTGTGCCCTCAGTCTAGGTTAAAGAGGGAGGGAGGGAGGAAGAAAGAGAAGGGAGAGAAGAAGGAAGGGAAAGAGGGAGGATGGGAGGAAGGGAAGAAGGAGAAGAGAGGGAGGGAGGGAAGGAGGGCAGAAGGAAGGAAGGGGTTAGGAAGGGAGGAAGAAGAAAAAAGGACAGGTGGAGGGAGGGAAGGAAGAAGGAAGGGAGGGAAGAAGGACAGAAGGCAAGGAGAGAGGGAGGGATGAAGGAAGGATGGAAGGAAGGGGTTAGGGAGGGAGGGAGGAAGAAGAGAGGAAGGGAGGGAGGGAAGGAGGGCAGAAGGAAGGAAAGAAGGAGTTAGGGAGGAAGGGAGGAAGAAGAAAGAAAAGGAAAAGGGAGGGAGGGAAGAAGCATAGAAGAGAAGAGAGGGCGAGAGGAAGGAAGGAAGGAAGGAAGGAAGGAAGGAAGGAAGGAAGGAAGGAAGGAAGGAAGGAAGGAATCAATGGGAAAGTCAAATAGCATGTCCAAGAGTGTAGAGGCAAATGGGGATCTCCCCTCTGGGTCTGCCTCCCCCTAAAAATCTCCACCAAGCTTTCTTTGCATCCTGGGAAACTCTCCCCCCCCCCTTCTCAATGTTTACGGCTTGCGGCCTCCCAGCGTGAGTCATTTTGCTGGGATGTGGAAGAGACCTTGAAGGAGGGAGGAAAGATTAGCCATTCCAGTCTGGCTTTTGACAGCTCGGCTCGACCGACGGATGCCATTCAAAGCAAGGCCCTTCTATTCCTTCCTTTGCCAAAAGTTCAGCTGGCGGTGGAAACCGGCACGGCTGTTTTTTTTTTTCGGCACGGCCTTTTCCACTGGCGGGCTCCCTGGAAGTTGTGACCGTTTGAGAGCTGCGTGCCACGAAGTGTCGTTTGATTTGTGTACATTCAAAGCGACGATAAAGTTATTCTAAGTAGAGAAGGGAAGGGATGGGACGGTGGCTGTGATGATGAGATTTTGCTCTTCCCCTTCCCCCCTCCCCCCCCACTTTTAGAGGGTCTGGACGCAGGGCCTGCTGGGCAAGGAGGAGCTGCGGTGGTCGATGCAAAACGCCCACGTGAAGGAATGGAAGGGCACCCAGCGCAAGTCCCTGGGTGACATCCTCTGCGTCTCCAAAGTCAAGTTGCAGCATTTACCTTTCCAGGTGAAGCACCTTTCATGGGGGTGGGGGTGGGGGCTTCCCCTGGGAGGGAATGAATGGAGCTCAACAGGGACGGAGGGACAGAAATGCCGTTTTCTTTTGGGACAAAACAATAGCTGAGATATCTAGACCTTCTGTTCTGTTCTGTTCCGTTCCGTTCTGTATTCTGTCTTGTCCCATCCCATCCCGTCCCTCTCTATTTCGTTCCATTCCATTGTGCATTTTGTCTGTTCTGTTCCATTCCATTCTGTATTCTGTCCTGTCCTGTCCAGTCCCTCTCTGTTCCATTCTGCATTCTGTTCTGTTCCATTCTGTATTCTGTCTTGTCCTGTCCCGTCCCGTCCCATCCCTCTCTGTTCCATTCCATTCCTTTCCATTCCATTCCGTGTTCTGTTCTGTCCTGTCCTGTCCCATCCCATCCCTTTCTGTTCTGTTCCACTCCATTCTGAATTCTGTTCTGTTCTGTTCTGTTCTGTTCTATTCTATTCTATTCTATTCTATTCTATTCTATTCTATTCTATTCTATTCTGTTCTGTTCTGTTCTGTTCTGTTCTGTTCTGTTCTGTTCTGTTCTGTTCTGTTCTGTTCTGTTCTGTTCTGTTCTGTTCTGTTCTGTTCTGTTCTATTCTATTCTATTCTATTCTATTCTGTATTGTATTGTATTGTATTGTATTGTATTGTATTGTATTGTATTGTATTGTATTGTATTGTATTGTATTGTATTCTATTCTATTCTATTCTATTCTATTCTATTCTATTCTATTCTATTCTATTCTATTCTATTCTATTCTATTCTATTCTATTCCCATTCTCTCTTCTCTTCTCTTCTCTTCTCTTCTCTTCTCTTCTCTTCTCTTCTCTTCTCTTCTCTTCTCTTCTCTTCTCTTCTCTTCTCTTCTCTTCTCTTCTCTTCTCTATCCTACCCTACCCTACCCTATCCCATCCCATCCCATCCCATCCCATATCATACCTATATCTATTTCTGAATTTTTCATTGAACAAGAAAGTAATAATAATAAATCCCTAAGTAAACAAATCCAGTCTAAACATCTAGCTGACTATGCAGCCAATACTAATACTAATATTCTTATTAAACAACGTATGCCTATCCCAGGTCCTTTGGAAGGACACGATAGGTAGGCAAAAATGGCCAAATCCACTCTAAACATCTGGCTGGCTGTGTTTGCCCAACTGTAAATAAACCCCCACTTTTTTTTGCCTCTTTTTGCATAAAGTTTCACCAAGTAATAGGTATGCAGATGGTGTATCTTATTTATAATGAAACATGGTCTTTTTTGACACCAACAGGAACAACATCATCGCCTGTTGGTGCTCTATCCTTCTACCCTGGTTATTGTCTCTGAGGAACGGAACGGCCTCTACTTCAAGGTAAGACAAATCCCTTGCTGGTATTTTCCTTTTCTCGTTTGGGCTGATAAACAATATATATGTATTTCTGATGGCTGTCCTTTGTTTGTGGAGAAGAAGTAATATATTTGAGCCTCGGTGGCGCAGTGGTGAGAGTGCGGTACTGCAGGCTACTTCTGCTGGCTGCCTGCAATTTGGCAGTTCGAATCTCACCAGGCTCAAGGAGGAGGAGGGTACAAAGCAGTGATGAAATCCAATTTTTTTTTACTACCAGTTCTGTGGGCGTGGCTTGGTGGGCGTGGTGTGGCTTGGTGGGCGTGGCAGGGGAAGGATACTGCAAAATCCCCATTCCCACCCCACTCCAAGATAAGGATATTGCAAAATCTCTATTCCCACCCCACTCCAGGGGAAGGATAGTGCAAAATCCCCATTCCCACCCCACTCCAGGGGAAGGATACTGCAAAATCCCCATTCCCTCCCCACCCTGGGGCCAACCAGAGGTGGTATTTTCTGGTTCTCCGAACTACTTGACATTTCCGCTACCGGTTCTCCAGAACCTGTCAGAACCTGCTGGATTTCACCCCTGGTACAAAGGTTCTCTGCGGGATGGAGCACCCTGTCCCTTTAAAAGGAAGGAGGGGTAAGAAAAAATTAAGCAACTGGCTTTCATTCTCCTAGAAAGCCGATGGTGTCTGAATAGTTGTGGTTACGCAGTCGTCAGCAGGGTAGTGCCCGCTTGCAGTCGCATTCCTTCAGTGGTGGCGCAAGAGTCCGGCTCGGCAGGGCCCAGCCCGAAAGATAGCCTACTTCTCACAGAGCTGGGCCAACCTATTTTTTGAGTTGCAAGCTGTGGGTGGGGCCTTTTGGGTGACTCAGCCCCCACCAGCATCCTGGCCGAACTGAGGCAGGCATGCGTCTCTGGAATGAGGAAGCAATGGATGAGGGGGGAACACCACGGCCCATTTCTCAGCCCTGGTGCCCGGTGGAAAAAATGGCCCAGTTTTTCTTTATCTTCCCTACTGCTTCATTGGTGCCTTTTGCACTCACCCTTGATCTGGGGGAGGGAGGGGGACTCTTGTTATCTAAAGTAGAAGCAACCCAATGATTGGGGGACTGGAGGCTAAAACAAATGAAGAACGGTTGCAGGAACTGGTTACGTCAAATTTGATGAAAAGGATTGGGGGAGACAGGATAGCACTCTTCCAATATCTTAGGGGCTGCCACAAAGAAGAGGGAATCAAGCTAGGCAATTCTGGGAGTTGAAGTCCAGAGGCCGTATTCCAGTATTTGAGGAGCTGCAAAGATGAGGGGGGGGGGATCAATTCTTTGAATTGGAGCAGTAGATTAGGGGTGAATGATTGGGAAGATGGCCAATGAATGGAGAGGAGTGGCGGAAGGAAGAGGAGGGTTTTGGGGTCAGCACATCAGTGCTGGCTGCATGGAATCAGTGTCAAAGTTGCCGTGCTAAATAAAATGGAAGTTTGTTTCATAAAAAAAGACTCTGTTTGAAACGCAATTATTTTGAAGGTGGCCTGAAAACCTGACACCCTAATGCCTCTTTCGGAGCAAAAATTAATATAAGACCCGGTCTTATTTTCGGGGAAACACGGTATTCCTTGCAGACAGCGGGTCCTTTGCATCCTTTTAGAGGGTCGTTGAAAAACTTGAAGGTTTCTCTGGGTCCTCGGGGTCACCTGAGTGGTGCAAATGGTTCCTGTAGTCTGCCATTTTTTCTCCCACCTCTGGAAATCCATTCCTGCTCCCACCCTTCCAAGGGGGTTCATCCCAAATTGCATAGCTAGAAGTCTGCAGAGATTGTCCAGCATCCAGATCCAGATCCCAAAGGGGTTTTTTTTCCAGGAGGCAACTGGATTTCTTTGGGTTTTTTTTTTCTTTTCTTTTGAAGATATTTCGCTTCTCATCCCAGAAGCTTCTTCTGCTCTGAACAGGATATAGCGGGGAACAGGAAGGATTTATATTCCTTGCAGACTCGCTGGTATTTTTTTTTCTTTCAAAAGAAACAAAAACAAGGAAGTCCACTTGCCTCCTGAAAAAAAAAAGCACCTTTTGGGGACTCGAAATGAATTTAAAGTCCTCTCCTAGCTTTGGAGTTTGCTATCAAGCCTTCCCCAAGGGTTGGGAAGCCGTGTCTGATTATATAAATAGCCCAGGAACGGTTTAAAATTCCCTAAAAGGGGGGAGGGGGGAGGTCGCTTTGGATCTGACAATCAGTAACACACACACACACCCCGACTTGTGAGTTTATTTCTCCTGGGTCCGACTCCATATCCAGCAGGAAAGGGAGCAGCACCGTGGCTTTGATTCCACGAAGGGTACAGAAGCATTTTGCCCCGCGACGGTTTTGGGATGCCTTTTAAAAATAGTCTCAGGAGTATGTGGGACGCCAAACATGTGTTGGAGAAACTGCTGGTGGCTTTGGCGGTGGGGGGGAAGGGAGGGGAAGGGTGCACTAGGACCCAGCTGTTGCCGATAGCTGGCTGAACAGGGGCTTTTCAAAGGACAGAGGCGTAGAGTAGAGTAGAGTAGAGTAGAGTAGAGTAGAGTAGAGTAGAGTAGAGTAGAGTAGAGTAGAGTAGAATAGAATAGAATAGAATAGAATAGAATAGAATAGAATAGAATAGAATAGAATAGAATAGAATAGAATAGAATAGAATAGAATAGAATAGAATAGAATAGAATAGAATCTCTTATTCTGTTGTCGTAATCTTAGTCTTAAATTGCTCTGAGGACCGGGAAGGGGGGGGGGCAATTTCCCACAGGATCCTTCATTCTCTCTACCTGATTCATTCCCGTGTTGATCCTGACAATTTCACCGGAACTGGTTTTGCAGGAAAAAAATACCCCTTGGTTAGGAGGCTCCAAAGCACCAGAAAGCCAGACAAGAAATTATGGATGGAATTCTACTCTACTCTACTCTACTCTACTCTACTCTACTCTACTCTACTCTATAGTCCTATTCTATTCTATTCTATTCTATTCTATTCTATTCTATTCTATTCTATTCTATTCTATTCTATTCTATTCTATTCTATTCTATTCTATTCTATTCTATTCTACCCTACCCTACCCTACCCTACCCTACCCTACCCTACCCTACCCTACCCTACCCTACCCTACCCTACCCTACTCTACTCTACTCTATAGTCCTCTTCTCCTCTCCTCTCCTCTCCTCTCCCCTCCCCTCCCCTACCCTACCCTACTCTACCCTACCCTACTGTACTCTACCCTATTCTACTCTCTCCCTATTCTATTATTCCTATTCTATTTAGATTCTTCCCTTGCATTCACCTTTCTGCACACAAATGCACAGACTTAATTTGTTCGGTTTTGCGGGGGGGGGGGGAGGAGGGAGGGGGGGCAGGACTTTGTTCCTTCCAACTGAATCACCCACCCGCCCATCCCTGAAAATCAGCCTCAACCCCCTGCAAATTGCCGGAGAAGGGGGAAAACAACCTTTGCAGACTCTTGAAGGATTTGTGGTTGGTAAACTCCTGGAGGTATAAAGTCCTTTAGGTCATGGAAATTTTCAAACGGGAGCATTAACTCTAAAAAGTGTTGACTTCAGACACAAGGATTTAAGTCAACAATCATCAAACAGCCCCCCCCGCCCCGCAGAATCTCTGCGGAGGATTTCTTGAGAGTGACCGGTTTTTAACTTCCAAACAAGGGGGTTGCATAAGAACATGTCCGCAATGTGAGTTTTTCCTTAGAACCTGTCCAATCCCTCCGGTGGCTGCATCGTTTTACAGTAGTCCTCAACCTACGACCGTATCTGGGGACTAGAATCCCTGTCGCTAAGCAAAGCGATTGTTACGGGGATCACATGACCCCCCCCCCAGGAACCTACAACAGTTGTAAATAGGTATTGCTAGGCTTCAAACATTTTAGCAAGGAGTTCTCTGCCCCGTTGTTAGGTTGTTGTGGCCATGATGGGCGTGGCCTAGTTGGCCTCCTTCACCACAGTGGGGGCAGCAGTGGGTTGCTGCCAGTTCGCCCCAGATCGGGTGAAGCGGTAGTGTCAGCAGCAGGAAGCTCCGCCCACCCGCCTAGATGTCTCTGCGCATGCGCAGAAGTGTTGCGCGCGAGTGGACGCACGCTCACGAGCAAATTAGTTTGCGCTAGGATTTGAATCCCACTACTGGGGGTGGGTGGGTGGGCGTTTTTGCCCTCCCCGGGCTCCGGAGGCTTTTCCTTGAGTCTCTGGGAGGGCGAAAATGGCCTCCCCAGGCTCTGGAGGATGGAAACGGGCCTGTTTCCGGCCTCCTCGAACTTCCGGTAGGCCCGTTTTTCGGCCTCCCCAAGCCTCCGCGCGCACCCTGTACTTACCTGCATTCAAAATGAGCCGGCTTCCCCACTAACTTTGCTGGTCAGAAGGTCGCAAAAGGAGATTGTGTGACCCCCGCAGACATCATAAGTGAGAAAAACCCTCCTAAGTCACTTTTTTCAGTGCGGTGGAACGTCATTAAATGAATGGTTGTAAGTTGTATATCTGTATATTCGTCATCTGGCTTCTATAAATCAGGAACTTTGTCAGGCCAACTTTTGATCCCTTTTGTCAGCTAGAACTGATTGGCATGGCTAGTCTAGTGAAGAGAAGGACCAGGGGAGACACAAGAGCAGTCTTCCAATACTTGAGGGGCTGCCCCAGAGAGGAGGAAGGGGTCAAGCTCTTTTCCAAAGCACCTGAAGGCCAGACAAGGAACAATGGATGGAAACTGATCAAGGAGAGATTCAACCTGGAAATAAGGAGGAATTTTCTGATAGGGAGAAACAATCAACCGATGGAACAGAAGTTGACTTCAGAAGTTGTTGTGGGTGTCAGGTTTTGAAGTCGTCTCAAAGAAATTGCATTTCAAACAAAGTCTTTGATGAAAAAAAAAAACCTCTTATTTATTAAGCACGAACATTCTACCTCCGACTCATTGCAGCCAACTCTGGCTTCCTCAGCCAAAGCCCTCCTTTTCCTCTCCCCACTCCTCAGCACTCATTGGCCATCTTCCCTGTCACTCTGCCCCTAATCTACTGCTCCCACTCAAAGGAATTTCCCCCCTCCCATCCCATCTCCTAGGGGATATTCTCTCCAGGGAAAATAAGTAGGTGAAGAGTCAACCGTCCCTTTCCAGATGCCTCCGCTTCTCCTCCTTATGTCAGCCTTAGAGTAAGTGAAACGCTGACATCAGGAGCTTCATCACTGGAGGCTTTCAAAAAGAACCTTGACTGCCATTTGTCGTAAATGGTGTAGTAGGGCGAGTTTTGGGATTTCAAGCAGTGTCTGATTTTTTATTTTATTTTTTTACAAACAGGGTGAATTGCCTTTGAATGCCATCCAAGTACAATTTGAGGAAAACCAGAAAACCGCTTTTTTAATAGAAGGTAGGTTCCCCCCCCCCACTTGCTTACATGTAAACTTGTGTGTGTGTTTGTGTGTGTTTGTGTATCAAGAGGAAGAGATGGCAGGTAGACATTCTGGACTGGAATTTCCATGGCTAACCAAGGAGATGGTTAAAAGGGAGCCAGGCACAGTTTTATAACCCTTTCTCTCTCCCCTCCCCCCCGGTTGTTGCAGTCACTAAGTGAATCACACAGTCATTAAGCAAATCCAGGTTCCCTTACTGACTTGGTGCTTGTTGGAAGCCAGCCAATGGCGACCGAGCGCCTGTCCCATCGCAGGGAGGCTCTGAATCCAGCCCCGGACATTAAAAAGAGACAAGGGGATTGGGGGAGATTCTGAAGGATCACTTCCTGTTCAAAGATCTGGATCTGGTTACAAACAAGACGTGATCTCTATTTCTTCTAGGCCGGCTAATCAACTCCATCCGGGTGATCTGCTCTAGCTACGAAGATTACCAAGAGTGGTTATATTGTCTTAAAACCGCCCAGTTCCGCCATGCAGATTCCTCCCTCTCCGGATCGGAGAGTTTCTCTGGGTTGAAGCCTTCTCACCTGGGGCAGGTAAAGTGCTGTTTCCTGCCTGGCTTATAACACAACTCTTGCATTATGCTTCCTTGCTTTGTTTCCTTGCTTAAATGCTCTTCCTAGCGATAACTAGGAAGGGATGGGATTCAGCCGGTTCGGATGCTAATTTTACATCTGTTTTGCCGAACTGATAGTTGCAAGGACTGGCTGGCCCCGCCCCTCCCGCCCCTCCCAGGAGTCTCCACGCGGCCCGTTTTGGATGCCAGGTAAGTGCAGGGCCCTCACGGAGGCTCTGGGAGGGCGAAAAATGGGGCTACTGGAAGTCCGGAAACTGGCCTGTTTCCAGACTCCAGAGGGCTTCCGGAGCCCAGGGGAGGCCGTTTTTGCCCTCCCAGAGGCTCAAGGAAAGCCTCCGGAGCCTGGGGAGGGTGAAAAACAGGCCCACCGGAAGTACCAGAAGTCTGGAAACAGGCCTATTTCTGGCCTCCGGAGCCCAGGGGAGGCCCTTTTCGCCCTTCCAGAGACTCGGGGAAAGACTCAAGAGCTTGTCAAGGGCAAAAATGCCTCCCCCCCCCCACTGCCATGGTGCAGTAGGCCAGGTAAGCCATGCCCACCATGGCCACGCCCACCCAGCAACCTGGCAGAGAACCGGTTACTAACATTTTTGAATCCTACCCGTGACTCTGCCCAGTAGACTTGGATAAGCCAATTCCTCTTAACCCAACTAAGGACACACCATGGCAGCGTTCGTTCAGCATAAGATGCTTCACAAATAATACACCGTCTTAGTGTGTGGGTCTGACACTAAAAACACTTCAAAGCTCAATTTAGGTCAATTCCCAACAGCTGGAGGGAAATTACTTTGGCCTACCACACAGGTAGGTTGCAAGACCTCTGATAAGAATATTAAATATGAGGCTTTCCTCGAGCCTCTGGGAGGGTGAAAACAGACTCCCCCTGGGCTCCGGAAGCCAGAAACAGACACGTTTTCGTACTTCCGGTAGGCCCGTTTTTCGTCCTCCCCAAGCTCCAGGGGCTTTCCTTGAGCCTCTGGGAGGGTTAAAACAGCCTCCTCCAGGCTCCAGAGACCGGAAACGGGCCCATTTCTGGACCTCCGGAAGTTCCGCTAAGCCTGTTTTTCGCTCTCCCTCCATGCAGGCCCTACGCTTACCTGGCATCCAAAATGGGCTGTGTGGAGATTTTTGGGAGGGGCAGGGCAAGGTGGATGGGATCAGCCAGTCCTTACAACAACCAGTTCAATGACCCGGGTTAAAATTAACATCCGGTTTTTCTGAACCGGCTGAATCCCACCCCTGCCTTAATGTCTCCCTCTTCTTCCCCATTCTTTGAAGGCCAGGCAAGACTGCATTATTTCCCCGTGCCAGTCATTTCATTTGATCTTCTCTTGCCCACCCCGTAATGCCACGCATTTTAATTTCTTGCTCGGTTTAGTTTTCAGGAAGCGGAAGAGGGTCACTCACCTCGGAGGGCAGAACGAATTCCTGGGCTTCTGCCGGGAAGGGGGCTACGACGTCCACCCACCACTCCCAAGTCAGTACAGCTTCTTTCTCCGAGAGACAATCGGTCGACGCGGCGCCTGAGAACCGGTTAGCTGAAAACTCTCTGCCGCAACCGATTTGCGTAAGTCGGGTGTACGAAAATTGGGTGGTGGGCTTGATGGGTGACTTCAAGCGGCAGCACCAACCGCGTGGGGTCTGTGGGAAGAGAAAAAAAAAGTCAAGTTGACTTAAAAGATCTGGAAAGCTTAAATTCCTAGGTAGACCGTTGACTTTTACGTAGAGCCCAGCTACTATAAGTGTTCCTCTTCCACAATTTTGAGCGCAACCGCTAAACAAGATTTTTTTTGCTTTAAGTTTTATGAGATTTTTTAAAAAATATACACCAATATTAATATAGGAAGAGTGTGGCCTCTGGATATAATTCATTTTGATAAAAGCAGCAATAATAGTAATAGCCAGTCCTGGAGTCTGCGGAAGGCTTTGATGAGGGCTCTGCGTTGGAGGCAGAGAGGGGGTCAGGACCATCTCGGCCCTGCCTTTGGAGTCGGACATCAGTGAGGCAGATGAACAGCTGGAGCCTGTTCCCAGTGTGAGCTAGCAGGAGAAGGGAACAGCTAAAGAACAAGGGTCGACTCAGGAGTAAAACCACAGGTGGACGATGAATAGCCCCTCCCAGAGGAGATAAAAGAGGAGCGAAGGGGATTGGAGTTTGCAGGAGACAATTAGTTCACTCCTGCATTCTTGCCAATGAAAGATATCGGCCTGGCTGCTCTCCAAGCCTGATCAAGGTCGGTCATTGTGAACTATCTTGAAAAACTGTGGGAGAGGAAAGATTTTGCTGGAGAGGGTTTCTGGGGACAAGGACGGCTTCGTGCTGCTGGGGGAGCCTAGGTCCGAACAGGCCTAGACATTTCCGGGGTTCTTAAATGGTGTCTCCTCTTGTTGTTGCAGTGCTCAGGAAAGCAAGGGACCGGAATGCCGAAAGCCGAGCTGAAAAGGAAGGGGAGCTCTCGAAAGTCCAAAGGGAAGGGCGTCCCGCCACCTCAGCAGCCCCAGTGCCACCGGGAGGACCCCGAAAAGAAAAGCTCCATCCCGCTCACCTCGAAGCAACCCCGTGGAGAAGGCGTCTCCCCCGTGTACAATGAGCCGTACTTGGCTCAGGCCCAACAGGAGCACCCGGCCGCCCGCCCGTTGCACCTGGACTTAAACAATGTACGAGCTGAGGATAATTGTAGAATTTGGGGATAGGGTGGAGCTTTGGGATCAAAGCTCTGGGATCAAAGCCTAATGGGCTTCGGAACATCTCGAATGGCCCTGCAAATGTCCTTCCGCAGCTGGATTTCTCATCCAGTGGGCCTTTTTTTGTTGTCCCTTCTGCAGCTGAAGCAGTGGCACGTGCCAAGGAGTCAGACCTGCCCAGGTCCCCAAACTCTGGAAAATATCTCTCTGTCGTCTTCCCCCATGTATGCTGACCCCTACACGCCCAGTTCCCCCACCTCGCATGGGGTTGCAGGCTCCTACTTCCTAGATGAGGTGAGTGAGACCAAATAAGCCACAAGTGTCAAACTCAGTTTCATCAGGGCTGTGGTTGATCTTGGGGGGGGGGATGTGGCCAACTGGGTGGGTGTGGCTAGCTTGATGCCACTCACAGCATGGCCAACTGGGTGGGTGTGGCCAGCTGGACGCCACTCACTGGGTGTAGCCAACTGGGTGGGTGTGGCCAGCTTGATGCCACTCACTGGCCGTGGCCTACTGGGTGGGTGTGGCCAGCTTGACGCCACTCACAGCACGGCCAACTGGGTGGGTGTGGCCGGCCTGATGCCACTCACAGCATGGCCAACTGTGGCCTCCTCCTCTTCCATCCTCCCTCCTCCTCCTTCCCCCCTCCCCCCTTCCTTCCTCGTCTCCTTCACAGCTCGGGAGGTGTCACGGACCATCCACTGTGGAGCACCAGAATGGCTACCCGGCCATGCCAGTGTCGGTTCCCATATGCCATCATTCTCTGGGGTGGCAAAGCTTTCAACCTTCCTGTGGAAACCATTGGCGAGAACCCGGCCTTGCCCAGAGAGGCAACGCCTCCGCTCCGGCTTTTCATTTTGCCACAGAACCTGCACCAGATGCCCATTATTTGACCACGGTCAGTGCCATTCAAAAACTGCTGAAGAGATTTGGTCCTTACCCCACTTCTGGGTGGGGCAGGGGGTGGAATCACAACTGTTCTGTGGGTTTCATAGCTTTCAACTCCTTTTTCTTTTGGTCTTTCCCCACCTGCAAACAGAGCACCACATCCGGAGATGGCCTTCGGATGCGTTCCTTGCCGACTTCAGGTGAGTCCTTGCGATGTGAGGCCCTGGGGACTTGGCTTCAAATGGGCTTGACTGGCAGTCTTCTGGTGTCGGAGTTCCAACGATCAACACAGGAGAAGAGACTGGACAATTCAGAGGGGATCCAAACGAAAGCAACTCCAGAAGGAGCTTTCAAGGGATGGTCCTCACCGGGGAAGGGATTGTGGCTTTGTTGGCTACCCCGTCTCCAAACCCTTAACTTCAAAGAATAACAAGAGTTGAAAAGTCTTCAAGGATTGAGGGACTTCTTCTAATCCAACCCCCTACATACCAGAGATGGCTAACCTTTTTGCGATCACATGCCAGGAGTGGGGGGCGGGGTTGTGCACGCCTGTGCCCACACCTATAATTGTATGCGCCCTGCCCCTGAGCATTCCCGTGCAACCACGCTCCCCATGCTCCTGGCACGTGATGTCGGCCCATTTTTTGCTGTCCCCAGCCTCCAGAGGCCAAAAACGACCTGTTAACCAACTTCCGGTCCCTCCAGAGGTGGGGAGGGGCAATGCAGAGGGGAGGAGAGACAATGCCGTCTGGCGCCTCCCAGGGGGAGAGCCTTCTCTGTGGTAGCTCCTACCCTCTGGAACGAACTACCCCCAGAGTTACGAACGATCTCAGACCTCCGGACTTTTCGTCGGGCCCTAAAAACTTACTTCTTTCAATTAGCCGGGCTGGCCTGGTTCTATGATCATTTTAAAGTTTGATATTTGATTTTAATTGAAATGTTTTGAATTATGGGCCAACACTTTATTTAGTTACTTTTAAAATTATTTTAACTTTTCTGTACCAATGTTTTTACTTCTGGCTGTTCACCGCCCTGAGTCTGTAAGGGGAACGGCGGTATATAAATCTAATAAAAGTAAAGTAAAAGTAAAGTAAGTGTGGGGAATGCCATTTTCATCCTCCCCAGACTCCTAGAAAGGCTCTGGAGGCTGGGGACAGCAAAAAACAGGCCTTCCGGTCCCACTGGAAGTTGGCAAACGGGTCGTTTCCAGCCTCCGGAGGGCCTCCAGGGGTGTGTGGGGAAGGCCGTTGTCACCCTCCCCAGACTCCTAGAAAGGCTCGGGAGGCTGGGAAGAGAGAAAAATGGGCCTTCCCCACCACCACCCGAAGCCCTCCAGAGGCAGGAAACAGCCTGTTTCCCTACTTCTGGTGGGCCCAGAAGGCCCGAAAATCAGCTGGCCGGTGCGCACATGGGCGCCAGAGCTGAGCTTGCGTGCCCACCGATATGGCTATGTGTACCATCTGTGGCACGCATGCCATCAGTTCACCATCACGGCTATGTACTATTCCAGACAAATGGTTGTCCAATCTCTTCTTAAAAGCTTCTAGTGATGGTGGAGCACCCACAACTTTTGTTCCACTGGTGTAATTGTTCTCACATCCAGGAAATTTATCCTTAGTTTTAGGTTGGGTCTCTCCTTGATTGGTTTCCATCCGTTGTTTCTTGTCCTGCCCTCAGATGCTTTAGAGAATAGGTTGATCTCCGTCTTCTTTGTGGCAGTCCCTGAGATATTGGAACGCTGTTAGCATGTCAACCCTAATTCTTCTTTTTATTAAACTAGACCAGGGGTTGTCAACCTTACACACTCAGAGCCACAAAGGTCCTAACTGGAAGCCCCGCGTTCAATTCTGGAGCCGACCGGAAGTCCGGTTCCCCCATCATAGTCTCCTCCTAGCACGGCATCCTTTTCCCTCTACCTGTCCTAACTGAAAGCCCTATTCATTGTGGAGCCACACAAGCAACAGGGAGCCGCAGCAGAAGGATGAATGAGCCACATGTGGCTCCAGAGTCACGGGTTGCCGACTCTTGAAGTAGACACTCCCCGATTCCTGTAACTGTTCTTCGTAGGTTTTAGCTTCCAGCCAGGGGTGGGCTTCAAAAATTTTAGCAAGGGATTCTCTGCCCGGTTGCTGGGTGGGCGTGGCCATGCTGGGTGTGGCCTGGTCAGCCTCTTGCACCATGGCAAGGGGGGGCATTTTTGCGCTCCCCAGGCCCTGGAGGCTTTTCTTGAAATGGGCCTGTTTCTGGTCTTCCTGAATTTCCAGTAGGCCCATTTTGCACCCTCCCGGAGCCTCCGTGTATGCCCTGCATTTACCTGCATCCAAAACGGGCTGTGTGGGGACTCTTGGGAGGGGCAGGGCAGGGTGGGATTTGGGGATTCTCCGAACTGCACAGAATCTTAGCTAGAGGTTCTCCCGAACCCCTGCGAACCCCCAACAGCCCACCTCTGCCTCCAGCCCCCTAATCATTTTGGTTCCTCTTCTCTGCGCTCTTCTCTTCCAGATGAAAGCCTTCAGGCCTACAACCTGCCTGAAAGAGGAGGGGAGCCGCTCGACTCAACGTATCACGACTACGCGGAGCTGCAAAGCTTCCACGAGGACTACAGCTACGACAACATCTGGGATACAGAGGCAAAGCAGCCGCCCTCCTCCGACCACGAGATCTACGATTGCTGAGGGAGGCGTCCATCCACCGAAGCAGGAAGAACGGAGGAAACTCGGCTCTGGTTTTATAAGGCCAAGATTGGATTTTTCTGGAGGTCTGGATTCTTCTGGCTACTTTTGGGCTCCTTTGTCTGTTCCTCTACTTCGGTGCTTGTGGTGCTATGAAAAACTTCTGAGAAAAGGATTCTGGAATGCTTCCACCCGCTAATCCGTCGGGTATCGACACAAGGAGACGGACCCTGATTCTGCGGTTGTTATGAAGAAAGCTGCACTGTCTGGGTGTGTGTGTGTGTGTCAGGACCAGTCTGGATTTTTTGTGTGGGTCAATAGACCTTGCAATTCAACCCCAAACAGCAAACCCCACCCCCCAAAATGACCAACCCCCTATCTGCTAACCGTGTGGTTTTTAAAAGCCGCCATTCGATCGGTTTGAAGACCTGGGCTATAAAAATGGATCTGCAAGATTAGGAATTTTGAGGTGGCTTGTAGCAACAACAACAACAACAACACACACACACACAGCAAACAAGTATAAGACATCCTTCCCTGGTTATGAAGGTTTGCAAAGAGACGGCGTTGCTAGCAATTCTGACTCGGGATAAAATGAGGATATCCTTAGTCAATTATACAATAAACGGCCTCGATCGGTACGGGGTGTGGTTGTGTGCACACAAAGGTGCACAAGAAATGGCAGTCCGTTTTTACACCCTGCACGCTTTTTCAAGAAAATGTATTTTCCCAGCCCATGCTCTGGCTTTCGGTCTATGTCAGGGGTCAGCAACCCGTGGCTCTGGAGCCGGATGTGGCTCTTTCATCCCTCTGCTGCGGCTCCTTGTTCCCGGTTGGGTCCACAACTGATAGGGCTTTCGGATAGGACAGGTAGAGGAAAAAGGACGCCGTGCTAGGAGGAGACTCTATGGTGGGGGAATTGGACTTCCGGTTGGCTCCAGAACTGACGGGGGCTTCCAGTTAGGACTTTTGTGGCTCTTTGAGTGTTTAAGGTTGCCGACCCCCGATCTATGTCATAATGAAGGGAAGTTTTGCACTCCTTCCGGTGGAGAACTATTTTGCTTTGTGAAAGCTGGCCGGGGCTACTTCCTGTGTGTTGAGTGTGCAACACAACAACTGATGTTCCCAGGGCCTAACACACTAACACCGCCTTGCTTGCTCTTGGGGACAAGTTGCGTTCTCCTTGGCGGATGGTTGTCCTTTTTTTTTGAAACAGGCTGCTTTGTTGGTTACCATTTAAATAATAATAATAATAATAATAACGCTGCTTGCAAACTACTTGGAGAAGCCGCTTGCTGTTGGGCACATGGGCTAGAAGAGAAGATTGTAAGAAGAAGAGGAGAGAGAGAGAGGTGAAGAACTGACTTCTGGTTTCAAGAATCGGGAGTGTTGCAAAAAGAAGATTCTCTAGGACCCACATTATGTTGTGTGCCTTGTGTTGTGTTTGTTGTTATTTATTATTCTTCGCTTTTATAGCCCACTGTTCCTTGAAGAAACCAATTTAATGGCATCTGCCATCTTCCTTTCTTCTTTCCTTCCTTCTTTCCTTTCTTCCTTCCTTCGCCATCTTTCTCATCCTCCCTTCTTTCCTTCTTTATCTTTCTTCCTTATCTTTCTCTTCTCCTTCCTTCTTTCCTTCCTACCTTCTTTCTTTCCTTATCTTTCTCTTCCTTCCTTATCTTTCTCTTCTCTTTCCTTTACTTCTCTTTCTTTCTTCCTTCCTTCCCCATTTTTTCTTTCTTTCTTTCCTTCCTTCCTTCTCCATCTTTCCCTTCCTTCCTTCTTCTCTCCCTCGATCTTTTCCTTCTTTCTTTGTTTCTTTTTTCTCTTTTTTCTTTTCTTCTCCTTCCTTCCTTCTTTCCTTTCTTCCTTCCTTCCCCATCTTTCTTGTCCTCCCTTCTTTCCTTCTTTATCTTTATCTTCCTTTCTTCCTTATCTTTCTCTTCTCTTTCCTTCCTTCTTTCTTTCCTTCCTTATCTTTCTCTTCCTTCCTTATCTTTTTCTTCTCTTTCCTTCCTTCTTTCCTTCCTTCCTTCTTTCTTTCCTTTCTTCCTTCCTTCTTTCTTTCCTTATCTTTCCCTTCCTTCCTTCCTTCCCCATTTTTTTCTTTCCTTCCTTCCTTCTCCATCTTTCCCTTCTTTCCTTCCTTCCTCTCTCCCTCGATCTTTTCCTTCTTTCTTTGTTTCTTCTTCTCTTTTTTCTTTTCTTCTCCTTCCTTCCTTCCTTTCTTTCTTCGTCCCTTCCTTCCTCCGTTCCTCCTTTCTCTCTTCTGAATAACCTCATCAGGAAATGGGATGACAGCAAACAATATTTCTAGTTCACACTTTTGGTTGTTGCTATGAGCCCGGGACAACCCACGGTCTACGTTTGTTACTTGAATTTTAAAATATTAAAAATATATACTGTTCAACTTTAGTGAAGTTTACAGCAGGGTCTTTTTGGCGTATTCTATTTAATAAGCAATTACATGTGTTTGCTTGTGGCAAGGGGAGGGGAAATTTTTCTAAACAAATTATTTAATTTAGTAAATAAATTACTGTTTGACATCAGCTGCTTCTTGATGGCTGTTGAAGTAAAGCGGGGGGGGGGGGGAGGAAGTTGGTTATGGCTGTAATTTCAATTCCAGGTGTTTCTTTTTGTTGTTATTGTTGTACTTTTGAAGTGTGTGTTTGTGTCTGGGTCGAAGTGTTGTTGGCTTTAACGTGAGCGCAAACCGTCAAGTGAAATGGGATCTCAAATCACGCGGCTCAGGTTGCGATTGTGTGTTGCAGCGATGCTAGACGATACTCGGTGCAGATTTTGTGTGCATGGGAGTGTGGGTCGGTGTGTAAGGCGGGGGAGAAGGGAGGGAGTTGTACAGCATGGACACTGTTCCTTTGGTGATTTCTTTGAAGACCCCCTAATAAAGTTAATATAATTACGTGTGCCTGGTGTTTTGCTTTCTAAAGGAGACCTGTCTCTATCTTTTAACAAAAAAACAAATCTTCATTTTTTCCACCCAGGCTAGCTAAGTCAGCTGAACCCAAATTGAGGAAGGGGGAGCTGGGAGAGAGGGCTCTAAACCAGACGTTCTCAGATTTCCCGATCTGCTAGTATGAAAAATGTTTCCAAGTTATAAAAGTTCCACTTATCTTCTAGAAAGCAGGTGTACGGGTGTGCCATTCCTGAAAACCCCCCAAAAACCCTACACCACTTCTGACAAATGGTTATCCAACCTTTTCTTAAAAACTTCCAGTGTTGGAGCATTCACAACTTCTGGAGGCAAGTGGTTCCAGGGGTTAATTGTTCTAATTATTTCTCCTTAGTTCTAAGTTGCTTCTCTCGTTGATGAGTTTCCACCCATTGCTTCTTGTCCTGCCCTCGGGTGCTTTGGAGAATAGCTTGACTCCCTCTTCTTTGGGGCAGCCCCTGAGATATTGGAAGATGCTCTCATGTCTCCCCTGGTCCTTCTTTTCGTCAAACTAGACATACCCAGTTCCTGCAACTGTTCTTCATATGTTTTAGCCTCCAGTCCCCTATAATCCTCTTTGTGGCTCTTCTCTGCACTCTTTCTAGAGTCTCAAGATCTTTTTGACATCGTGGCGACCAAAACTCGATGCAGTCTCTTGACATTTGATTTTCTAAGCGGGCCATTCTCAACGCCGGGTCCCTAGGGAGACTGTTAATGGACAGAAGAAACACCTGTCTGACTTTTTCACTCCCTCGGCAGGGAATAGCTGGGGGATAGTCTTCCAAAATGCCAGCCAACTGCCCTCGCCGGGAGGGAGGGGAAATAGAGAGAGAGAGCTAACCAGAAAGAGTAAGGGAGAAACACGGACGGGCTTTCTTGCTTGCAACTAGGAATGGAAGAATATTTCAAGGTGAAGAAAATAACTCTAGAATCGGGTGTCTATGGAGTTTTCTGGTTGTCCTGGATGACATTGAAAGATTTTTCAAATCTTTGGGACAAAGAATGGGGTGTCTATCAGGGGTGGGGTTCACAGGGGTAAGGGAGAACCCCTAGCTAAGATCCTGTGCAGTTTGGAGAACCCCCAAATCCTACTCCTGGCGGGACCCACCTCCCCAGCCCCTCCAGGAGTCCCCACACAGCCCATTTTGGATGCAGGTAAGTGCAGGAGATGCGCAGAGGCTCAGGGAGGGTGAAAAATGGGCCTTCCGGAAGTTCAGGCCCGTTTCCGGCCTCCCTTCTCATCCAGGGTTTCGCCCTGCTGGAGGCTCAAGGATAGCCTCCAGGAGGGCGAAACTCTGGAGTTTTCGCCCTCCTGGAGGCTCGAGAATAGCCTCCGGAGCCTGGGGAGGGCAAAAATCCCACCATGGTGCAGGAGGCTGACTAGGCCACACCCACCATAGCCACACCCACCCAGCACCCGAGCAGAGAACCCCTTGCTAAAATTTTTGAAGCCTACCCCTGGTGTCTATGGTGAGGATCCTGCATTACCTAAAAGAAAAGAGGCTATTTCCCACACACACACACCAAAAAATTGGGAAACAATTTGAGACGTTACAACAACACAAAGCTGATTTTTTTTCCCCCTCCAAAAGGCAGCTGGAATTTCTTAGTTCGTTCTTTATTTTTTTCCCTCCTTCTTCTTCTGGGAAAACATTTTGCTCCTTGTCCGAGAAACTTGGATTCTGAAGTTTCAGAACGGAAGATGCTTCAAAATCGAAAAAGCTTCTTGGATGAGAAGGAAAATGTTTTGGAAAGAAAAAAAAAACACCTGGAAATCCAGTTGTCTTTCCGGGAGTGCGGGGGGGAGGGGAGAGGGAAAACACTGTTGGGACAGTCGTGCTCTGGATGATGGAGAATCTCCATAAACGGGGAGCTTACCAAATTCACAACTCCCGATTCACCTGACTAGGTGGCTCAGTGGCTAAGAGACTGAGCTTGTCGATCAGAAAAATTTTCTCCAAAAAAAAGAGAGTTAAATTCACAAGTGGAGAGGACTGAGGGGCATTTATACAAAGATAAAGGCACATATGTGCTAATGGTTCCCGACTCTAGGGGGGCGGTGCTCATCTCCGGTTCAAAGCCGAAGAGCCAGCACTGTCCGAAGACGTCTCCGTGGTCATGTGGCCGGCATGACTCAACGCCAAAGGCGCACGGGACGCTGTTCCCTTCCCATCAAAGGTGGTCCCTATTTTTCTACTTGCATTTTTTAATGGGCTTCCGAACTGCTAGGTTGGCAGAAGCTGGGACAAGTCACGGGAGCTCACCCCGTTACGTGGCGCTAGGGATTCGAGCCGCTGAACTGCCGACCTTTCGATCGACAAGCTCAGTGTCTTAGCTGCTGAGCCACCGTGTCCCTCTATTTATACAAAACCTCCTGCTAAATTTCTGGCTTGGTGTTTCACATCATCCCGGGCCAAAGACCCATCAATTCTGCATCGAGTCTACAGTCACAAAAGGTCAACTACTGTATTTCCAGGAAAATAAGAAATGGATTTGGACTGTGCCAAGAAGACCAGCAAAAACTCCAGGAAGGTTTATCTAAAAACAGCTTAGTAGTGCCCGGAACATATAACCATCTCTGGTGGACATGTCCTAAGGCGAAAAAATATTGGGCTAAAACTAGAAGGTGGATAGAAGACATAATTGGCTATAATGTGGATTTGAAACCAGAGACGTATTTACGGGGGATATTGAATAGAACCCACAGTAAAGAAATTAGATATTTGATTTGGCATATAATTACAGCACCAAGGATAATCTACACACAGTCCTGGAAAAGTGAAAAAAACTCCAACAGAGGAAGAAACAATTAGGAAAATTCTGGACTGTGTGGAGATGGATAAATTAACGAAAGAAAAAAAGAAAAGGAAGATACAGAATATTATCAAGTATGGAATAAGTGGTATGATTGGCTAAAGACTAGGGAAGGTAAAAAGAGAATAAATGATGTAAAACATTGTAAATGAATAAAACTAGAAATAAAGGGATGATAAAGATAAAGACAATAAAAAATGAGAAAAACGGGGAATGTAGAAAGTAAGAGGAACGAAACTGATATGTAAAAAGACACACACATATGGTGTGTTGATGTTTTGTATGTTGTGTTGTGTTGTTCCTGTAAAAATCAATAAAAAATATTTTAAAAAAATAAAAACGGCATAGTGGGTGGCTTCTGAAATTCCTCTCCCATGACCCCTCCCTTCCTCCATTTGCCTGGGTCTCATCCAGGGAGGAAGAGTTGCCTCTTAGCCCCTAACACAGTTTTATTTCACTTGCCTGCCATTCCCTGTTGAGAGCATAGGAGCAGCTGAGCAAACAGTAGATCAGCCTGCTAAGATCTCCATTAAAATACCTCCATTCCTTCTTCAGATGAACAGAACAGGGTTGGAAGGGACCTTGGAGGTCTTCTAGTCAGTGGTAGGATTCAGCCGGTTCAGGTCTTCTAGTCGGTGGTGGGATTCAGCCGGTTCGGATCTTCTAGTCAGTGGTGGGATTCAGCCGGTTCGTGTTTTCTAGTCGGTGGTGAGATTCAGCCGGTTCGGGTCTTCTAGTCAGTGGTGAGATTCAGCCGGTTCGGGTCTTCTAGTCGGTGGTGGGATTCAGCCGGTTCGGGCCAGTACATGAGAACCAGTAGTTAAATTGCTGGCTGGCCCCACCCCGCCCCTTCCAGGAGTCCTCACGGGCCCCATTTTGGCTCCCAGAAGGCTGCAGGGAGGCCTACTAGGCCCAAAATGGGGCATGGGGGGGCAGCATGTTCCCCACCCCCCACATGGCCCGTTTTTGCCCCCAGGGGAGGTGCAGGAGGGCAAGTGCTGCCTGTCACACTCCCTGGCCATGCCGATCGCGGCCACGCCCACCCAGCTGTCATTAGGACAGAGGTTGTTCAATTATTTGAATCCCAATATATTTTCTACTCTCCTAATCAATGTTGGAGAATCAGGGAGACAGAGACCAGGAGTGGAAAAGACATCTGAAGCAACAGATGAAGTCAAAGTGCTGATTTAGTTCAAAGGCCGCAAGAATGAGAAACAGAAAAGAAAATAAATCTGTCATGTGAATCTCCATTTAATTTCGGGCTCAGGGTGCCAGTGTTGGGGAAATTAAACTGATCTATGTACACAATAAACATCACAGCAAAATAATCTCTTTGGGCACAATGTGAATATACAGTATATATGCTGAACAAAACTCCGCATTGGCGACAGGAAAAGCATCTGGCCACTCAATGTTCTGCTAACTCCATTCAGTTGCCCAGATTCCACCCCGCAAGGGATTATGGGGGTAGTTAAACGATGATGATCACAGCAAAATAATATATGATTGCAGTGTTTGTAAATGTTTTGTTTTAAATGCTTGTTTACTGGAACTATTTATAACAGGGGTCAGTAACCTGTGACTCTGGAGCCGCATGTGGCTCTTTCTCCCCTCTGCTGCGGCTCCCTGTCACTCAAAATAGGGGTCACAATTGCCAACATGCGACACCCGCCAGCACGCGATTTATTGAGCTTTTCAAACCCCGGTAGGCCAACCATGGATAAATCCAAGAAAAGAAAAGTTTCAGAAGAAAACAGAAGGTTTAATTCGACTACATATGCTAGTTTTGTGGGTGTTCAAGAAATAATCAGGCACGGGAAGCATTTTGTGGCTCCCGGTGTTTTCTTTTCTGTGGGAAACGGGTCGAAATGGCTCTTTGAGTGTTTAAGGTTGCAGACCCCTGATTTATAACGAACAGATTATAGCAAGCAGATCCAAATATATATATATTTGCACCCAAAAGACATTTCCTTCTAAACTGTAGGTGACAGGGCTGAAAAAAGCACAAAACCATGTTGTGTGTGTTTCCAATCAACTTGTTGGGTAGAAATTGACACAACTTTCTAAATTACATAGAAAGACTCGCTGCATAGCTTTGCTATAACATTTGCAACACCCCACAAAGTCATTTCTTAATGCTCACCGGAAAGATTTATGGGCTTCAATATACAAGCAGTTTCTAGAAAATTTCCCCACTAAACACGCCATGGGTGGAAATGCTACCAGTTCGGACCGGTTCAGCTGAAATGGTAGCGGCGGGAGTGCAAGGCTCCACCCATCCGCCCGGATGTCGTTACTTCCTGGTTTTAACCTGTTTTTGACCCTCTGCGCATGCGCAGAAAGCTTTGCGCCTAGGGTCCAAAATTGCACGTGATGCGCGCAGGGCGCGCTCTTCCGAAACTTCCTGAAACACAGCCTCCTGCCAACTTCCCAAAATCAGTTCATCATCTTTCGTAGCAAGCCTGATTCCCAACCCATCAAAAGCTATTTCACTGCCCCAGTACGGGAAAAGCAAAATTCTCTAAAAGTTTTTAAAAAACGCCTTCCCATTGCAGCACAGGTAGTCCTCGAAATACGACCGCAGCCGAGCCCAAAATTTTATGCGGCCAAGCGAAACGTGTGTTAAGTGGGCCTTGCCCTGTTTTACGACCTTTCTTGACACGGTCTTTAAGTGTGAATCACTTCAGTTGATAAGTTAGTGAAAACGAATCTGGCTTTCCTTCCCCATTTGACTTTGCTTGTCCGATAGTCGTAAAAGGGGATCGCGTGACGTGACCCTGGGACACTGCGACCGTCATAAATATGAGACAATTGCCAAAATTGTCTGAATTTTGAGCACGTCACTATGGGCATAATACAAAAATTGTGTGAAAAATTGTCACAATAAGTCACGTTTTTCAGTGTCGTCGTAACTTTGGACGGTCAACGAACAAACGGTTGTAAGTTGAGCCTGTACTATTATACGCTATATGTTAAATTCTCCTCTCGCATTCTGTAGTTGAAATGCCTAAAAATCCTTTTAGAGCTATCTTGTCTTTCAGTTATTCCTTTTCTTAAACCTAGCTGGGTTTTTTTTTTACAAAAAGCACAAGCTTTTTGTTCCTTTTATTGATTCGTCCGTGAAACTCCTCTCTAAATTCTTCTGATAACTTTCTTGGAGCGTGTTTTGGCTCCTGTGTGTCTGCTGAGTAATTCATTTTATAGCTTACCACCCCTTGTGAGTTTAAGATAAATTCCCAACTGGGAGATAGAAAGAAAGAAGAAAGAAAGAAAGAAAGAAAGAAAGAAAGAAAGAAAGAAAGAAAGAAAGAAAGAAAGAAAGAAAGAAAGAAAGAAAGAAAGAAAGAAAGAAGGGAAGAGAAAGGTGAAAGGAAGGAAGGAAGGAAGGAAAGAAGGAAGGAAAAGAAAGGAAGGAAGGAGGAAGGAAGGCAAGAAAGAAAGAGGGAGGGAGGTAAGAGAAAGATGAGAGAAGAAAGGAAGGAAAGAAAGGAGGAAGGGAGGACGGGAGGGGGGAAGATGAAGCTGAGAGAATGAATGAAGGAAGGAAGGAAGGAAAGAAGGGAAGGAAGGAAGAAGGCAGGAAAGGAGGAAGGAAGGAAGGAAGGAAAAGAAGAAAGGAAGGAAGGAGGAAGGAAGGAAGGAAAGAAAGAAGGAAAGAAGGAAGGAGGAAGGAAGGAAAAAAAGGAAGAAAGGAAGCAGGAAGGAAGGAAAGAAGGAAGGAAGAAGGAAGGAAGGAAGGAAGGAAGGAAGGAAAGAGAGAGAGAGAGAGAGAAAGAAAGAAAGAAAGAAAGAAAGAAAGAAAGAAAGAAAGAAAGAAAGAAAGAAAGAAAGAAAGATTTGAGCCTCGGGTTAGGTAGATTCCAACAGGAATGGTAACTAAAGCTGATTTTTAGGGAAGGTTTAATCTTTCTTTCTCACCTCTTTCCCTGCCAGTAAAATTCGGCAATTCAAGAGGTCCCAAATTTTGCTTTCTTGCTTTGGAGGAAATGATCTTGAAAGCACTTCCTTCACGGAATGGGATTGACTTCGCCTCTCCTTAAGAGCCGTGATGACTTTCCATGACAACCTGCCTCCTGAAGCAACGGATGGCCGAGAGGGTACCAAAATTAGCCAGCAGCACTGGAAAAAGAAAGAAGAAAGAAAGAAAGAAAGAAAGAAAGAAAGAAAGAAAGAAAGAAAGAAAGAAAGAAAGAAAGAAAGAAAGAAAGAAAGAAAGAAAGAAAGAAAGAGCAATATGTGTTCAGATAAATAAATGCGATCCAAGACATTTAAACTTTTTCCTTAGCAAAAGCACCAAGCCATGATTAAACATTTTTTGTAATCTTTCCCATCTTTTCAATATTCCAATCTTTTCTGCAATTTGCACAAGGTTCTTCCTTTTACATAATAAATCCTGCAATTGTTTTCTGTTGTCTTTTACTATGTTTTCAGCTAAAGGAGGGGAGAAGAAAACAAAGCCTTTCCTTTCCACTTTTTTTTTTAAAAAAAAAAACCTTCTAGGTTTCCACAAGCATCCCTGCATGCCAGTCATGAGGACTAGGAACTTTACAAAAGCAAAAGCAAAAGGAAAGTGGAATTCTGTTTAAAACAGCCTTCCCAGCAACCTTGGGAATCTGTTGGGTTTTTGAAACAGGGGAGGGGAGAGGAATGGACGGGTGGGGAGGGAAGATAAAAGAAGGAGGAAAGGAAAGGAAAGGAAGAGGGAAGGAAAGGGAAGGGGAAGGGAAAGGGGAAAAAAAAGAAAAGAAAAGAAAAAAGAAAAGAAAAGAAAAAAAGAAAAGGAAAAGGAAAAGAAAAGAAAAGAAAAGACAAGACAAGACAAGACAAGGCAGAAGGGAAGGGAAGGGAGCTAATAGAAGAAGGAAAGGAAAGACAGAGGGAAGGAAGGAAAGGAAAGGAAAAAGGAAAGGAAAGGAAGAGGGAAGGGAAGGGAAAGAAAGGAGAAAGGAAAGGAAAAGGAAAAAGGAAAGGAAAAAAGGAAAGGAAACAAAAGGACAGGAAAGGAAGAGGGAAGGAAGAGGGAAGGGAAGGGAAGGGAAGGAAAAGAGGGAAGGGAAGGGAAAGGGAAAGGAAAACGGAAAGGAAAGGGAAAGGAAAGGGTAAGGGAAAGGAAGAGGGAAGGAAGAGGGAAGGAAAGGAAAGGATGAGGGAAGGGAAGGATAGGGAAGGAAAGGAAAGGAAAGGAAAGGAAAGGAAAGGAATGGAAAGGAAAGGAAAGGAAAGGAAAGGAAAGGAAAAGAGGGAAGGGAAGGGAAGAGTAGGAAAGGAAAGGAAAGGAAAGGAAAGGAAAGGAAAGGAAAGGAAAGGAAAGGAAAGGAAAGGAAGGGAAGGAAGGGAAGGGAAGAGTAGGAAAGGAAAGGAAAGGAAAGGAAAGGAAAGGAAAGGAAAGGAAAGGAAAGGAAAGGAAAGGAAAGGAAGGAAGGGAAGGGAAGGGAAGGAAAGGAAAGGAAAGGAAAGGAAAGGAAAGGAAAGGAAAGGAAGAGGGAAGGGAAGAAAAAGAGAGAAGGAAAGGAAAGGATAAAGGAAAGGGAAAAGGAAAGGGAAAGGAAAGGAAAGGGAAAGGGAAAGGAAGAGGGAAGGAAGAGGGAAGGGAAGGGTAGGGAAGGGAAGGAAAGGAAAGAAAAAGAGGGAAGGGAAGGAAAGGGAAGGAAAGGAAGGGAAAGGAAAGGAAAGGAAGAGGGAAGGGAAGAAGAAAGAGGAAGGAAAGGAAAGGAAAAGAAAAGGAAAGATACTATTTTCTCCTTATATGAATGGTCTCTCTGCTTCTTTCTCAAAAAGTAGGGAGGAACAGGAGAAACGGGGTGGGTGGGGGTGGCACAGGCCTAGGAGTCCTGCTCTTACATTCTTTAAAAATAAACCTTCTTTTAAGATATAAAGAAGGGAGAAACAGGCCTCTCTCTCTCTGTGCCGTTGGTTTGAAAACACGTGAAAGGAAGGTTGCTTGGAGAAAAGAAAAAATGGAATAAAGAAAGATAAGGAGCTAAGAGAGAGGGAATGAAAACGGGGCTGAGAAAATCAAAAACTCTTGGTGCTCCTCCTGCCTCATTTCAGACGGGAACCAGTCGGTCAGCATTCCTGGGTTATCTTCGGCCCGGCCCACCCCCTCCCCAAATCTCATTTCTCCCCCACACACAGGAGCCCTGGGAAGCATTACCAATCTTCCAAGCATCCGGAGAGTGAAGGTCGGAGGTTTTCACAGCCCAAGAAGCCAACGCCACAAATCCCAGACACAGATCTCTGGGCGTGAGGACCAGCTGAAGAGGCCTCTCTGAATTAAAAAAGGAAAAAGAACCAAGGTGGTTAAGAAAGTAGACGCTTGGAATCCGTGGTGCTCAGAGGGCATCTAGTCTGACCCAGTGGTGGGATTCAGGCGGTTCGCACCTATTCGGGAGAACCGGTTGTTAACTTTCTAAGCAGTTCGGAGACCCGGTTGTGGGAAGAAATCTTACTTTGTGTTTTTTCCCCACTTGACGGGGCTAATCCTGTAAGGAAGGCAGGAAGGAAACATTCTGGTGGTGGTTCTAGCCTAATCTTTATTGCCCTGCTTACAGAAACTGCCTCTTGGGTTAACCCTTATTACATTGTAACAGCTAAGGCGAAGCGCCCATCGATGTGAGTGATGTTGAGTTGGCTATGCCCACATGGTCACATGACCACCGAGCCACGCCTACCCAACTGGTCATTAGGGCAGAGAACCAGTTGTTAAATGATTTGAATCTCACCACTGGTCTGACCCCCCTTAGTGCAGGATCTGGGCATCCAAAGTATGGTCCTTGGTCTCCCTCAAAACCATCCACAGGGGTTCGTGAAATCAAAATTATACTCAGATTGAACAACCAAGAAGCAGATGTAGAAAGAGATAAAGATCTTAAGAGAGGAATACCGAAGACAAGTCAGAAAGAAAAAAAAAAGCATATCAATTAAAGTATTGAAGCGGGCAAGAGATGATGGATAGATGATTTTTCATTTTTGGTGTCTTTTTGATTTGCCTTCTTTTTATTATTTATTTATTATTTGAATTTGTATGCCACCCTATCTCCGAGAGGACTCAGGGGCAGCTCACAACAATAAAAACAAGCCAAATCAATGTTAAAATACCCAATAAGATTATAGAAAAAGCATTAAAATCCCTTTTAAAACCCCCTCTTTTTTCCTCTCTCTTTCTTTTTTTTTTTTTTTTTGGTTGGTATTCTGTAAATGTCATTTTTTTTCACTGCTTCTGTAACTTTGAACAGTCGTTAACAAATGGTCATAAATTGAGGACTGCCTGTGTTAAAAATCCCACCCGACAGTCATAAGAAGCGGCAAATGAAGCCGTTTTGCTTCCCCCACCCCACCCAAAAAATTTTCAGTCTAACCCACCGTCTGGTAATTTTCCAACCAAGCCCTGACTTTGCTTAATTTTGAAATCAGCCAAGTCTGCTCTAGCTGGACACCTCTTTATTTCACAGAAAATGTCTCCAGGTGAACGATCTTCGGAATGAAATGGGTGGCAGATTTAATCCATAAATCCAACAAATCTGCAACTCAGGATAGATGGTGGAAGGGGTGGAGCTGCTGGGGGTTCGGGAGAACCTCTAGCTAAGATTCTGTGTAGTTCGAAGAATCCACAAATCCCACGCCTGGATGGCCCCGCCCACCCCACCCCTCCCTTCCCAGGAGTCCTCACACGGCCTGTTTTGGATGCAGGCAAGCGTAGAGTGTGTGCGGAGGCTCAGGGAGGGTGAAAAACGGGCCTACCAGAAGCCCGTTTCCGGCCTGCAGAGGGCCTCTGGAGCCTGGGGAGGCCGTTTTTGCCCTACCGGAGGCTCGAGAAAAGCCTCCGGAGCCCAGGGAGGGTGAAAATGACCCCACCACCACCGTGTTGCAGGAAGCTGACTAGGCCACACCCACTATGGCCACCCCCACGCAGCACCCGAGGAAAGAACCCCTTGCTAAATTTTTTTGAAGCCCACTCCTATATGGTTGTCCCGTAGAAGATTGGTCTCCAGACCGGTGAACAAACACAACGGCCCTGCTCCAAGAACAACTGCAGGAAAGCCACCAAATTCCCAGAGGGGAATCCAACAATGATCAATTATTTCATTTGTACAATGAGTTTGTGGAAAAGGGGCTCTGGGCAGAGGTGGGTTTCAGCAGGTTCTGGAGAAGCGGTAGCGGAAATTTTGAGTAGTTCGGAGAACCGGTAGTAAAAATTCTGACTGGCCCCGCCCCCATCTATTCACCGCCTCCCCGAGTCCCAGCTGATCGGGAGGGAATGCAGATTTTGCAGTATCCTTCCCCTGGAGTGGGGTGGGAATGGGAATTTTGCAGTATCCTTCCCCTGGAGTGGGGAGGGAATGGGAATTTTGCAGTAACTTTCCCCTGGATTGGGGAAGGAATGGAGATTTTGCAGTATCCTTCCCTTGGAGTAGGATGGGAATGGAGATTTTACAGTATCCTTCCCCTGCTTTGCCCACCAACTTCCAGTTATCCATTTAAAAACAGAAAAAAAACACCTAATGATAAGAAAACACAAAATCGACATTCAGACCAGATTGTCACAGCCGGCTAAATCAAAAGCCTCTTTTCTCAAAAAAGCAGACCTCAATCTTAATCTCCGCTTGCCTGAGGTCGAGGCTGTGATAGATAAACCACCATTGTGGTCGTTTTTCTTTTTTTCTTTTTAAACCATCCAAAGGTCATTTTTGGCTTACGTTGCACCTTTCATCTGCTCTGTTTGTTTGTGTCTCTCAAGGGTCCCTGAAGTACAAATTTTTCCTTTGGTGTCTCAGATCGCTTTTCTCTCCAAGGTCAGAGGCCCAATTTAGAGTTGGAAATAACTCAAAAGCGGGAGACGCTCCTCTGAGTCAACAACTCTTGGCCGAATCTGCAAAGGGCCTTCGAAAAAAGAAAAACCTTCAACGAAAACGAAAAACAAGAGATGGCCAGAGAAGCTGTATTCATTCAGCAAACAGCACTCCTTCCTTAATGGGTTAGAAAGCAGAAAAAAACTCTCTTGCAACAGAGGTGGGTTTCAGACGGTTCGGACGAGTTTTGGAGAACGGGTAGCGGAAATTTTGAGTAGTTCGGAGAACCGGTAGTAAAAATTCTGACGGGCCCCGTTCCCATCTATTCTCGGCCTCCCGAGTCCCAGCTGATCGGGAGGAAATGGGGATTTTGCAGTAACCTTCCCCTGCCATGCCCATCAAGCCACGCCCACTAAGCCACACCCATAGAACCGGTAGTAAAAATGTTTGAAACCCACCAGATGTCTACAAAACTGCCCTGCCCTCGTTCACGGATTTTAATCTTCGTAATATTTTCCTTGCAAAGGAACACTCCTGCGCTTTTCCCATAGCTTCTTCGGTCCAGACAAAAATCAAAACATTTTGAAAGAGGGAAGCTGGGTTATGTCTCTCAACGCAGACTCCGGCAGGGTTCCCACCAGGGGCGAAATCCAGCAGGTTCTGGAGAACCGGTAGAGGAAATTTTGAGCAGTTCAGAGAACTGGCAAATACTGCCTGTGGCTGGCCCCAGAGTGGGGTGGGAATGGAAATTTTGCAATATCCTTCCCACAGGAGTGTAGAGGAAATGGGGATTTTGCAGTATCCTTCCCATGGAGTGTGGAGGAATGGGAATTTTGCAGTATCCTTCCCATGGAGTGGGATGGGAATGGAGATTTTGCAATATCCTTCCCTCGGGAGTGTGGAGGGAATGGGGATTTTAAAAAAAAAATTATATTTAATTTATATGCCGCCATTCTCCGGAGACGCAGGGCGGCTTACAATGCGTTAAGCAATAGCCTTCATACTTTTGTATATTTTATACAAAGTCGGCTTATTGCCCCCACAAACTGGGTCCTCAATTTACCCACCTTATAAAGGATGGAAGGCTGAGTCAACCTTGAGCCTGGTGAGATTTGAACTTACAGTAATTGCAGACAGCTGGAGTTAATCACAATGCACAATGCACAATGCATTAGTCTGCTGAGCTACCCAGGCTCATTTTGCAGTATCCTTCCCATGGAGTGTGGAGGGAATGGGAATTTTGCAGTATCCTTCCCATGAAGTGGGGTGGGAATGGAGATTTTGCAATATCCTTCCCCCAGGAGTGTGGAGGGAATGGGGATTTTGCAGTATCCTTCCCTTGGAGTGGGGTGGGAATGGAGATTTTGCAGTATCCTTCCCCTGGCACACCCACCAAGCCACACCATGCTACGAATGTGGCCAAACTTAACACTGGGTTAATTTTTGGGATTGGCAGAGCTGGTCTACGATAGCAGTCTTCAGAGGTGGCATTCAGCCGGTTCGTACAGGTTCAGACGAAACGGTAGTGGCGACTGAGGTTGAGCCACCCACCTGCCCAGATGTAATGCCGTCCTATTTAGCCATGTTTTTGAGGCTGGGCGCATGAGCAGATGGTGGGCGCGTGGGGCGAACCGGTGGTAAGAATATCGGGAATCCATTGCTGGCGGTCTTCCAATATTTAAGGGGCTGTCACACAAAGGTAGAGGGTCATCCTATTCTACAAAGCACCTGAGGGCAGGACAAGAAGTAACGGATGGGAGATTATCAAAGAGAGAACCAACCTGGAATTAAGGAAAAAATTTCCTGACGGCGAGAATGATTAATCGGTGGGAAGATTTGCCTCCAGAATTGGTGGTTTCCCTCCATCACTGGAAATTCTCAAGAAGAGATTGGAGAGCAATTTGTTTGACGTGATATAGCGTCTCCTGCTTGAGCAGGACAGAAGACCCCTAAATTCTCTTCTGACGCCATCATTCTGTATTATTTTCCTCTTGAAAAAATATTGATTTTTGTCCGGACAGACTAATCTAAAACCGCCAGTTAAGACCGACAATATTGTTTCGTGTGCTAAAGTCGGAAGGATTTGGCAAATAATGTCATATGTGATCTTCTCAGGTCTTGCATTGATTGGAATACAAAAGATCTCACATGGGGGGAAAAAAATGTGTTTTAAGTGGGCAGGAGTGTATAAATCCCCTAAGAAAGATATTCCACAGATTTCCGAAACCTGGTTTAGCAATGAAAGTTAAGAAAGTTATTAGTAGAGAATTGCAGGTTGAACCAGAAGCTCAGTTAAGGATGGGAAAGAATGAATACCTGGTTTAAAGACAGCTACTCCCAGGTTTTCCGGTCTTGGGGATGTTCCACCCAGAAGTGTTGGAGACACAAGCATCACTCTTGCTTGAGATCTTTTCCGCTTTGGCCGGGATCTGAGAAAGCAAACTGGCCTACTAACAAGAGACGTTAAAGCTCTCACAGCCTTTCCTAACTCTGAAGCTGGTACGGCCAAGAGGTTCGGCCTCCGGATGCCCTTGTCTTGTGGTTGGTGCACAAAGAAATGCTCGTACACTTCTGGGAACCCCATGAGATCGGTGGTGCTCATGTTGGATGGTGGCTCTTCCAAGTCATTGGATGGAACCAAACCATGGGCAGAGCTGAGGGATGTCTCTGAAGGACCGATTTGGCTCCAAGTCTCCTCTTCAACCTCGCCTACATCCTGAAAGAAATATTCGTACATTTCAGGACCTGACATTGCTGGTAGCTCTGATGGATGGTCGTGGCTGGCCTTCCACAACCTTCCCTCCTCTGATGATGGCCTCTCTACTTCATGGAGAACCTCATCAGAGAAGAAATAGTCGTACACCTCAGGCCATGTCATGTTGGCTAATGTTTCTTCTGAACAGTCATTTGACTTCAGAGGGTAGGGAACAAGTCTTGGGTTTTCTTGAGTCCTAGTTAGAGCCTCTCCTTCGGGTGGGATGGTGGGACCAAGATGGAGATGAGGTTCTCCATTATCCTGCTTTTCCATCTTTCCTGACAAAGCGTGGTCAACCTCCAGAGATGGTTCTGGAGATCCATCTTCTTCTAGAACTTCTGGGCATCCTTCCACCCCATTGTCCTTGGCTTGGTCTCCCTCTTGAGAAGGATTAAGGCTGAAGTTCCTGCTGTGGCCTGCTCCACTCTCTGTTTTCAGGACATCCTCTTCTTCCTTTCCAGAAGTCCTTGCCCTACTGTTGGCCAACAGTGGTGTCACCTGGACCGAATGTTCTTGAGAAGAAAGGGAACGTGTTTCCTGGAACGAAGTCCTCGAGGCAACCTGGAGGCCCTCGACTTTCTTCTCTGGATTCTCAGCTTCTCCAGAGGTTGGAGAAAGAACAGAAGGAACCCGGAGGGAACTGGGCTCTAGAGCTGTGTCTCTCAACTTGGGAAAGTCGAGTTTTCCGGAAACGGCGGCGTCGCTCGTCAACCCTGGGAATTTGCAGGCTGCAGAAGCAGTCAGGAAAGTATGGTCTTCTTGGGGATTGTTGAATTTCAAGCCATTTGCTCCCTCTGGACTCTCATTTGTCTCTGCTGCGGGACTCGAACCGAGGGGTAGCAGCACCAAAGATTTTGCTCCCGTCTCTGGCCTCGGAGGTGGTTCCTGGGAATCCCTCTCTTGGGTGATGATGTGGCCTTCTGCCTTAGTTTTGGGATCCATAGGCCAATCTACTACTCCTACGTGTTCTTCTTCAGCAAGAGATAGAGGGACAGAGCTGGTGGCAGGCTCTGGCAGCTGGGGGTTCAAAGGAAGGCTGGAGAAGGGGCTTGGGAAGGGCTGGGAAGGCTGAAAAACTTGCTGACTTCTTCTGCAGAGAAACTTGCTGACGGAGCCTAAATCGGATTCATCTTCGCTGCCGGAGAAACCATCTTCTGCAAGCAAATGTCTAGTTGGGACATCATCAAGGGAGAGGCGGCTGGTTTTTGAGTGGGCTAGGGGGCCCTTCTTCCCTTCAGCCTCCCCTTCCTCGAGATCACTCAGGAGCTGTTCTTCGGCAGCGGCCAAGGTCGGAGGGATCAAGCGGCACTCTTCGGAGACGAAGTAAAACTCAGCCCAATCCCGGTCGTTCAGCTGGATGCTGTATTCAAAATTTTCCATCTGGGAAGAGAAACGTTCGGTGGGGTTTGGAGGAGAAGAGGGAAGGGATGGTGGGGCGGGGAGAGAGAGAGAGAGGCAAGCTTTGTGAGAACAGAAAAAGAGTCTTTTTGGTAGCTGCAGACCTTAATATGTATTTAGGGAATGGATATATGCAGGGGTGGGTTGCTGGGGGTTCGAGAGAACCTCTAGCTAAGATTCTGTGTAGTTTGGAGAACCCCCAAATCCCACTCCTGGCTGGCCCCGCCTACCCCTCCACTCCCCTCCCCTCTCAGGAGTCACCACACACCCTGTTCTGGATGCAGGTAAGTCCAGAGTGTGCACAGAGGCTCGGGGAGGGTGAAAAACAGGCCTACTGGAAGTTTCCGGCCTCCAGAGGGCCTTCAGAGCCTGGGGAGGCCATTTTCGCCCTCCCGGAGACTCAAGGAAAGCCTCTGGAGCCTGGGGAGGGCAAAAATGCCCCCTCCCCACCGCCGTGGTGCAGGAGGCCAACTAGGCCACGCCCACCATGGCCACGCCCACCCAGCCACCAGGCAGAGAACCTCTTGCTAAAAATTTTGAAGCCCAACCCCTGTTTGTATAGCTGCCCATCTTAAAAAATGTAACTCTGGAGGGCAGGCAGCCAATTTCAGAATGAAACAAAAACAGGAATAAAAATGTATAGCAACAAGCAAAACGACCCCATCACCAAACAAAGTTTAAAAACAAAGCACCTGGGAGGGCAAGACAGAAAGGAAGAATGGGGAATTGAGGAATAGTAGAGAATAAGAAAGCAATATAAAAATGACCAGGAGATGGCAGCACCTAGCTGCCCTCAGCTGAGCTCAAAAAGAGCTCAGGGAGTGAGGGTTTGAACGGGAGACCACTAAGTAATCCTACAGCTAGACTGGGAAGTTGGAAAAAAAAAAAAGAAATCTAGGAAGAAATGCAAACAAGACAAGAATATTATAGGGTCCCGTCCATGAAGGCTCCAAGGATTGATCTTCATTTATGAAATCTTTCATTTGTATTTTGCTCCCATCTACTGTGCCCAAGGGGAAAAAATGGAGATGTGTAAATTCTGCAGGACGTAGGGCTGAGGACGGTCTTTTTGGAGCAGATTCACCCCTCGATCACCAAGAAGGAAATGGACCCTGCTCCAGGGATGCCCCCAACCTTTTAATTTTAATTATCATTCAGTACAGTAGCACTGATATTGTTACCTGGTTTGAGTAATGCAAGAAAACAAGTAAGCTGAGAGAGCACCAAGGACCCCTCAGGTCAACCCTGAGCTACAAATATTCTTTCTTTCTTTCTTTCTTTCTTTCTTTCTTTCTTTCTTTCTTTCTTTCTTTCTTTCTTTCTTTCTTTCTTTCTTTCTTTCTTTTTCTTTCCTTCCTTCCTTCCTTCCTTCCTTCCTTCCTTCCTTCCTTCCTTCTTTCTTTCTTTCTTTCTTTCTTTCTTTCTTTCTTTCTTTCTTTCTTTCTTTCTTTCTTTCTTTCTTTCTTTCTTTGCTTTTCTGCTCTTCCGGTACTTCTGGTAGGCCCGTTTTTGCCCTCCCCAGGCTCCAGAGGCTTTTCCCAAGGGTGGAAACGGCCTCCCCTGGGCTCTGGAGGCCAGAAACGGGTCTGTTTCTGCACTTCCGGAACGCACGCGCTGCTCCCACCCACGATTCCCCCAAACCCCGCTGGATGGGCCCCGCCCCCTGCGCATCCCAAAAATTAGCTGGCCAGTGGGAGGCGCGTACACATGCGCAGTGGAGCTGAGCTGGGCGACGGTTTGCGTGCCCACAGAGAGGGCTGGCGTGCCAGCCCCGGCACGTGTGCCATAGTTCGCCATCTCAGGCTTAGGGTCTCCTGTTTGAGTAGGGGTTGGACTAGAAGACCTCCGAGGTCCCTTCCGACTCAGTTATTCTGTTCTGACCTTCCAGGCTGGCCCTGGATTCGAAAGACCTTGGGGGCATCCCAATCCAACAGAGGCTGTTTTAACGTTGTTGTTCCTTCAGCGTCTGAAGGATTTTGTTTGTATCTTCCCACAGCAAATAAGGATGCCAAGGATGAAAAAAAAAAACAAAACCCATGACTAACTCCAGAGAGGTTTTGTAGATCCTACCTTGCGGACAGCTTATGCCGGGGATGATGGGGCCATGCTGGGAAGTGTCCGTGAAGCCTCTGCCGGGGAGGCATGATGTGGTGCCCGGTGCCCTTCAAGACTGGGAACGGGGGCAGCGGCTGCCCGGAAGAGGCCAGCTTTGCAGGCCGAAAATAGTCCTCTCTCTCTCTCTCTCTCTCTTTCTTTCTCTCTCACTGACCCGTCACGTGAAACTCTGCAAAGGCGAAAGGCCAATTTAAAATAGCAGGCAAGACACTCCTATGCGGTCATGCCAATCCTCCTGGCTTACCAAGAAGATGGCTATTTTGCTACCGACAGGGAAATGACATGCTTTTACACTGTTTCCGAGCGCTGGCTTGGAAAGTTAAAATAGCTTTGCAAACTGGGTGGGATGAGCTGCCCTTGAGGGTGGAAGCGGGGATCAAATGTCCCAGATGCCAGCTGGAGAGCCCCGTGTTCGTCATCCGGATAGGAATAAAATAATAATAATAATAATAACAACAACAACAATAATAATAACAACAATAACAACAAGCTACAACGCCATGACCGCGTTGCTAAGATCATAATAATAATAATAATAATAATAATAATAATAATAATAATAATAATAATAATAATAATAATAATAATAATAATAATAAATCAATAATGATCAGTGGATGCAGGAAAATTTCACAATAATAATAATCAATAATGATCAGTGGATGCAGGAAAATTTCACAAACCAACTACCTACAACGCCATAACCGTGTTGCTAAGATCATTCACTGGAAATTGTGCCAGAAGTTTGGATTTGAGTACAGCAAAAACCACTGAGAACATCAGGCTGAGAAAGTTTTAGAGAATGAGAAACTCAAGATCTTGTGGGACTTTAGGATGCAGACTGACAGGCCCTTGGCCCACAACACACCTGACATAACAGTAGTAGAAAAGAAAAAAGGATAGTTCATTGACAATGCAATAACTGGTGATGCACGGATTGAAGATAAGCAGCAAGAAAAAAATCACAAAGTACCGGAACTTGCAAATTGAAGTTGAGCGACTGTGGAAAAAGAAATCATGTGTTGTCCCAATTGTAATTGGAGTCCTTGGAGCAATACCCAAAGGGCTACCCCGCTATTTAGAAATTCTAAATTTACCAGATTTGAATATTTTGACTCTACAAAAAACCACCTTACTTGGAATAGCTTACATCCTCTGACGATACCTTGACACTTCCTAGGTCCTTGGTTAGGACTCGAGCTGCTGAGCTATTAACCAGCCTCAAAGGCTGCGAATCTCACTACAGATTTAATAATAATAATAATAATAATAATAATAATAATAATAATAATAATAATAATAATAATAATAATAATAATAATAATAATAGCCAAGCTATTGGAGAGAGGGCCGCTGTGAGATTAGATATTCGGTTTTCAAATATAACTTTCTACCTTCTGGCTCCTAGGGACTTAATGGACAGGTAGGTGGTCCTCCTCTCACTCCTCTTCCCCCCCCCTCCCCTGCAAATCCCATTCCCTTCTACCACTGATGACGTTAACTAGTTGGGTAACTGCCAAGCTCAAAGAGCACCAAGGACACCACAGTTTCAACCTTGAGCCACCCATTTCTCCTCTGCCCTTCACAAGATGCCAAGATACCCAACTGTTCTTTGTTCCTCTAATCCGCTTCCTTCCCCCCCCATCCCAACCCTCCTTCTTATGGGCCAGAAAGGCTGAGTCAGACAACCCATAAATCTGGGACACCAGACAAACAAAAATCAAATCTCCCAGCCCGGGTTGATGCAGAAGTTAAAAGCAGGAACAGCTATAAATTTGGTTACAGTAAAAGCCGCCAGGCTACATATCACAGAGGATTTCAACACGCTCCATTTAGGTCCCGTTAAGATCTCAAAATTGGGTTGGAGACAAATATTTATTTTTTCAGGTCTGAGGTTCCTGGGCTGACCCAGTATATTTATTTGAGAGCTGTTTTTCACCTCGGGGAAAGGAACAGCTGGAAAGAAAACGGAAAATATGGATGTTTGCCGGTGGAATTTCTTATATAGGACAAATTTGGGGTAAGGAGAGAGCTGCAGTGTTGATGGCGAAGGAGCTGGTCTTGGTTGGAAAACAAGGAGGGAATCTCGGACCGAGATCTGAAAGGGGTCCTTAAGAGGTCATCCAGACTGACCCCGTGTTCAGGACAGAAACGACAAAGACATTTATCCGATTCTCACCAGCCTCCTTTTAAACACAGCAGCACGCCGAGGGCCCCTGAGTCATCTTTTACGTGAAAATATTTGCTTTCCCGCTTCTTCGTTCTCAGCTTACCCAAATGATGTATTTTCAAATATTTGGTAACTTCAGGTTGTCTCCTTCGTAATCTTTTCACCTTTGTTTGGATTTGGCCCTCCAAGTTGCAATCTGGAGAGAAATAAATATTTTCATTTAAAAAAAAAAAAGACCATGTGGTATTCTGTCCATTTGTCTTGAGCCAAGGTGCGTCACCCTCCAAATTTTGCATCGTATTTAAGAGCTGTGTAGGTAGTTTACTTTTCTAATCTTGCAAATATTTCGGGGGCTCTGGCACCTTTTGAAATGAGGTCTTTTTCAAGAAAATGCATGCATTTGGAAAGTTGTGTGACATGATTGACTGACTCACTCACTCACTCATTTTTAAACCGAGCACAAAGTCAAAACTTGATCGAGACCGGGAGAATAACAATTCTGGCTGAGGTCTGCCACCTGCTGGCCAAAAAGCAGAAAAGCCAAAATCTCCTTTGCAACTGATTTAAAACGACTGAAAAAAAGAAAAAGGACAGAAACTTTACAGTGGAAACAGGTTTTCTCTGTCATTTTCCTCTTTTTCCCCCCTTTCTTTGTCCTCCTCCTTGATGAAGAAGTGTTGATCTGCCATCTCAAAAGTTTGCACGCTATTCTGATCTAGGAAAGATGTTGTCATAATATGGGATTTATCACCTCCCTTAACAGAATAACCAGAGTGGGAAGGGACCTTGGAGGTCTTCTAGTCCAACCCCCTGCTCAGGCAGGAAACCCCTACACCACTTCAGACAAACGGTTGTCCTATCTCTTCTTAAAAACTTCTTGAAGTGTTGGAGCATTCACAACTTCTGGAGGCAAGTTGTTCCACAGATTAATTGTTCCCACTTTCAGGAAATTTCTCCTTAGTTAGCGCTGCTGGCTGGGGGATTCTGGGAGTTGAAGTCCACCCAGCTACCAAGGTTGAGAAACACTGCCATAGAGTCTAAAAACAGGATGCCCCAGTCTCTGTTTTCTTTGGAACGATGATTCTTTTGACCACTAGATGTCGCTCAAGGACAGAGAACCTGACTGAGTTGACATTCAGGACCATCCTCGAGGGGGACAGGGCAAATGTTATTCTCCAGGCTAAAAGCCCTTTGACCACTTGAACGAGGTCAGGTTTTAGGAGCAAAGCTTCTCCAGGGTTTTCAGCAGCTGGGTCCTCCCGATCCAAAATGAGCAGAAGAGCTCCAAAATTAGCCACCGAGTCCATGTCTTTTCAATGGGGATGCCCTGTGACCTCCCACTCTGAAAGTCCCACTCTCAGGGGGATGGGCAGTTAAGAAATAGGAGAGAGAGAGAGAGAGAGAGAGAGAGTAAATAGATACAGTAGGTAGGTAGGTAGGTAGATAGATAGATAGATAGATAGATAGATAGATAGATAGATAGATGCGGTAAATAGATAAATGATAGATGATAGATAAATAGATAGAGAGATGGATAGATAGATAGACAGACAGAAGGACTGACGGATGGACAGACACAGACACAGACACAGACACAGAGATGTGTGAGAGAGAAATGACAGAATATATGATAGATAGATAGATAGATAGATAGATAGATAGATAGATAGATAGATAGATAGATAGATAGATAGATAGATAGATAGATAGATAGATGATAGCTAGATAAAGATAGAAGACAGACAGACAGATGCGTGAGAGCGAAATGACAGAATATATGATAGATAGATGAGAGAGAGAGAGAGATGGATAGATAGACAGACAGACAGATGGACGGACAGACAGACAGACAGACACAGAGACAGACAGATAGATAGATGTGTGTGAGAGAAATGACAGAATATAAGGTAGATAGATGGATAGATAGATAGATAGATAGATAGATAGATAGATAGATAGATAGATAGATAGATAGATAGGGACAGATAGAAGACAGACAGATGCGTGAGAGAGAAATGACAGAATATATGATAGATAGATAGATAGATGATAGATAGATAGATAGATAGATAGATAGATAGATAGATAGATAGATAGATAGATAGATGATAGCTAGATAAAGATAGAAGACAGACAGATGCGTGAAAGCGAAATGACAGAATATATGATAGATAGATGAGAGAGAGAGAGAGATGGATAGATAGACAGACAGATGGACGGACGGACGGACAGACAGACAGACAGACACAGAGACAGACAGATAGATAGATGTGTGTGAGAGAAATGACAGAATATAAGGTAGATAGATGGATAGATAGATAGATAGATAGATAGATAGATAGATAGATAGATAGATAGATAGATAGATAGATAGATAGATAGATAGATAGAGACAGATAGAAGACAGACAGACAGATGCGTGAGAGAGAAATGACAGGATAGATGGATGGCTGGACCGACCAACCAACCGACAGACGAGAGGCGGAAGTTTTCCTTCCATCTTCCTCATGCAACAGCTGAGCTTTTACGTTAACAACACAGCATAACAGGGATGGAAGGGACCTTGGAGGCCTTCTAGTCCATCCTCCTGCCCAAGCAGGAGATCCTAGGGGCCGTTCCAGAGAAATAGCTTTTCCAGCCTCTTCTCGGAAACCTCCGGTGATTGCAAATTCTGTCGGCAGACCGACATTCCCCTGCCTGATTCCATCGGGAGCAAAGAGGCAGGGCAGGCCTGACCTCTGTGGCTTCCCCCACCCCCCACGCGGTCCCTCCCTTCCCTCTCTTTTCCCTCCCTCCCTCCCACCCACCCTCCCTCCCTCCCTCTCCAAGGGGCCTTCTGAGCATCAGAGAGGATTTTTCTGGGCCATCTTCTTTCGCCCACCCTGGTTTTCAAAGAGCGACGGAGGAAGGAGAGGAGGAGGGAGGCCTGCTTGTCATCATCCCCACATCCACTCCTGGCTTCCCCACTCAATCTGGACTGAATTTACAGCAGTGGTTTGCAAAAGAGAGGAGGACGGGGCAGACACACAGGCAGGCAGGGAGGGAGGATAACTCTGGAAATGCCGGTTGGCACAAGGCATGTCAAAATTATGGCATTCAAGCTGGATTCACTTAACAATGAATGTGCTAACTAACTGAACAATTGCTTTGATTCCCTGCTACTGCATTAAATAAAAGGAAGGGGATGGAGGGAAGGGGAGAGGGAGGGAAGGAGGGAGAGAGAGAGGAAAAGAAAAAGATGAGAAAGAAAGAAAGAAAAAGAAAGAGGGAGGAGGGGGAGGGAGGGAAGGAAGGAAGGAAGATAAGAGAGAAAGAGAGAGGGAAAGAAGAAAATGAGAAAGAGAGAAAAACAAACAAAGAGAGAGAGGGAAGAAGGAAGGGAGGAAGATAAGAAAGAGAAAGAGGAAAAGAAGAAGATGAGAAGGAAAGAGAGAAAAAGAAAGAAAGAACAAAAGAAAGAAAGAGAGGGAGGGAGGAAGAAAAAAGAAAAGAAGGAAGAAAAAAGAAAGA
>CM075974.1:10394350-10414907 GCA_038048745.1 Coluber constrictor foxii
CAGCCAACTGGGGCTCATTCATGAAACCTGGTTAAAACAAACATGGCTTAGTGCGGTTTATGCGTTCAGCCTTTAACGGAAAAGACGGAAGGTCACAACTTAACACTCCACAGTAAGTTTGATTTGAATCGGACACGGAGGGAGTTACTGCGGTTTGCCTACCCTAATCCTAGTTCCTGAAAATAAGACTTTGCATATTGTGTGAATCAGAGGAGCTGCCTGATTCATTCATTGGGCAACTTCTGCCACAGCAGGCAAACATTCCGAGTTCCCGGAAACTTTTCGATGTGGGCTGCCAACCTGTCTTTAAATTTAGATCTAAAGGTGCAATGAATGAAGAAGGCATGTCCCTATTCCAGGGGCCATTCAGACAACTCCCAGCTATAAATCTTGAGGTGCCCCAATCCTACGCCCGCCCCCAACCCACCAGGCCTTCCAGTGGCTTTGCAAATACTGCCGGGAGTCTGTCGCTCATTTGAGTAATGTTAGGAAGATTAGAGGCTGGGAGTGAGAACATGTTAATTGCTTGGCACTTCGGTTAATCATCCAGACTGAAGCAGCTTGTGCCCACAGATTCTCTCTGGGCTTATAAAACACACGGAAAGAGACACAGCCCAGAACTTTCTATCAAAACAGAGGTGGGTTTTAGCAGGTTCTGACCAGTTCTAGAGAACCCGTAGCGGAAATTTTGAGTAGTTCGGAGAACCGGTCGTAAAAATTCTGAATGGCCCCGCCCTCTATCTATTCTCTGCCTCCCAAGTCCCAGCTGATCGGGAGGAAATGGGGATTTTGCAGTATCCTTCCCCTGGAGTGGGGTGGGAATGGAGATTTTACAGTATCCCTTCCCTGTCATGCCCACCAGGCAATGCCACGCCCACCAGGCAATGCCACGCCCACCAAGCCATGCCACGCCCACCAAGCCATGCCACGCCCATCAAGCCATGTCACACCCACCAAGCCATACCCACAGAACCGGTAGTAAAAAAAATTTTGAAACCTACCACTGTATCAAAGCAACCGATGGTTAAGATTTTTGTTTCCTGATTGCTTATTTGTATCCTATGACTATCATTAAGTGTTGTACCTTATGATTCTTGATGAACGTATCTTTTCTTTTATGTACACGGAGAGCGTATGCACCAAAGACAAATTCCTTGTGTGACGAATCACACTTGGCCAATAAATAAAATTCTGTTCTATTCTGTTCTGTTCTGTTCTGTTCTGTTCTGTTCTACTCTACCCTACCCTACCCTACCCTACCCTACCCTACCCTACTCTACCATACTCTATTGCATTTTCTTTTCTATTCTATTCTATTCTATTCTATTCTATTCTATTCTATTCTATTCTATTCTATTCTATTCTACTCTACTCTACTCTACTCTACTCTACTCTACTCTACTCTACTCTACTCTACTCTAGGACATGAGTACCTACAGGAGTGGCCAAAATTGTGGAAACCCTTTTGGGAAAAGTGTATTTTTGAGGCTTGATGGCTTATAACACCAATATATTTATTTATTTATTGAGTTTCAAGATAATTCTATTCCACTGCTGGAATGGCCTAGGAAGAGCCCAGACCTTCACCCCATTGAAAATCTATGGAGACAACTAAAGAAACTTGTCAGTCAGAAGCGACCCAGCAATAAAACCCAGTTAATAGAAGCCATCATTCAATCTTGGTTTCACATGAGAACAGCTGCAGAACTCAAAGACTTGGTTCACTCCAAGGCTGTCATTCAGGCTAAACGTGACCCAACTAAGGATTAACTGACATGGTGATCATTTTTGTATATCTCGTTTTTTCTATCTGTTTCCCTTTTCTTCTTTATATTGTAACTGCTATTCTAATAGCAAATCCTTCGTAAAAGTTATGGCATTGCAATTCTTGATTAAATGATCTTTTCATCGATATATAATTTTATGGTAGTACTCAAAAAAAAAAAGTGGTGTTATTAGCTAGTTTTAGAAAATACGCACTTTCCCCAAAAGGTTTCCACAATTTTGGCCACTACTGTATGGGTGCTGTAGTCAGTGTTGTATGTTTCCTCAGAGTGGGAAAGGTGGAGACCCTGACATTTTCCACTTCTTATTGAAGTCCCAGAGCATTGATTTTAGTGCTTAACTCAGGATTTGGGCTGCAAAGAATCAAACGGCCACTAGAGGGTGGCAAAGGGATTCAGAAAGCTGATTATTTGCTGCCCTCTAGAGACGCTCTGTATTATTGCAGCTTAATTTAGTATCTACCTCTGGGAAAACAAAGTTCCTTAAAAACTCCGTACAATAAAAAGGATGAAGGATCTGCTTGAGAAATTCTACTCCAGTCATCGACCAAACCGTAATCTCAGCACATTGAAATGCGCGATTACAACTCACTGCACCAGAGCCTTGTCTTTGCTTCAAGCTACAATCTGGTCCGCAGCCAGAGTAGCAATTAAGAACATAATGAGCTACGCCTTCTTGTGGGGTGATGACCCAGGCAAGAGTCTAGTCTTGGGTGGAATTGTTTTAGGGGGAAGACACTGCGGCATACCACATTAACTTACCTTCCCAAGCGGTCTTGGGAAGAACTTGGCCTGGCCCTGTCTGGTGAATGAAATTTCCCAGGGCCGGGCTTCAAAAATTTTAGGGAAGGGTTCTGTGCCCAGTTGCTGGGTGGGCATGGCCATGGTGGACATCGTCTAGTCAGCCTTTTGCACCATGGTGGGGGTGGGGGCAGTTTTGCCCTCCCCGGGCTCCGGAGGCTTTCCTCGAACCTCCAGAAGGGTGAAAACAGCCTCCCCAGGCTCCAGAGACCATCCGGAGGCCCTCTTTGCAAACTTCTGGTAGGCCTGTTTTTCACTCTCCCTGAGCACCCTGCAGTTACCTGCATCGAAAATAGGCCGTGAGGGGACTCTGGGGAAGGGAGGGGAGGAGTGGGCGGTGCCAGCCAAGAGTGGGATGTGGGGGTTCTCCGAACTGCACAGAATCTTAGCTAGAGGTTCTCGCGAACCCCTGCAAACCCCCCAACAGCCCACCCCTGAAATTGCCCCATATCCCAGGACATGCCAGGAAAATTCAGTATGTCTCAACTTTGGTGACTTCAAGATGATGTGGACTTCAACTCCCAGGATTCCCCAGCCAGCCACTTCAAATGGCCACAGCTGAGAAATACAGGTTTAGGGTGATATGTGGGTGGAATTATTTATCTCCCAACTTGCTCTGCGTCAATACAGATAGTCCTCAGTGTACGACAGTCCATTGAGTGACCGTTCGCAGTTGCGACGGCGCTGAAAAAAGTGACTTATGATAGCACAAAATTGGGAACCACCGGACACCCATCGAGATCAAATCATAATAAAACAAAATATACGAATGTGCAGAGATGGAAAGATTATCTATGGAGATGAAGGAGAGGGAGGACTATTTAATATGGAATAAATGGCATTCCTGGCTGGAGAGTAAACGTAAAACTTAAGGGATGTTTTTGTCACGAGATCGAATTGTAAATAGAAATCAGGAAAATTCAAATAAAGATGTACGTTTAAGATAAGAGATATTTGTTTAAAGAGGTTATATAGGTTAGAGATACCGGATGCGGAAAAGTTGTTGTTAGTATTGAAATTTTGATGTGTTTGTTTTGGGCTGTTTATATTTTTTCTTTGTGCCTGTGTTTTTTCCTTGTTTTTTTTTAATGAGTATTATGTTTCTTTTTGTACTGTGTATTTTAATCTTTGGAAATTTAATAAATATTTAAAAAAGAAAAAGAAAAAAGGGACTTACGACCGTTTTTCATACTTGTGAGCGTTTCTCCATCCTCATAATGTGGTCAAAATTCAGACTCTTGGCAACTGACTCATATTTATGACCGTGGCAGTGCCCTTTCGTGACTTCCGATAAAGCAAAGTTGTTAGGGAGGTCAGATTTGTTTAACAACCGTGTTACTAACTTAACAACTGCCGTGATTCCCTACTACTGCCTCGAATAAGAGTGGGAAAGGAGTTGAGTACAATTTGTGTACGGAAGCGACAGGCTGTGTAGAGAAGTGTTTGGCTATCAAAAATACTCAGCCTGGTAGTTGAATTTTACTATGAATGTCATTCTGTTGGGTTTTTTCATGGCATGACCTCCGTTTAACTGCCGTTGCATGCCAAAAGCGGGGGTCCCGGGGGGTGGGGTTACGGGTGCGCGTGCCCACATTCATAATTCAATGCGCCCCGACTTCCCACAAGACCCCTCCCGCTCTCCCCCGCTTTTGGCACACAATAGCACATTGGGCCCAGTAGATCCATTTTTCGCCCTCCCCAGGCTCCAGAGGCTTTCTAGGAGCTTGGGGCGGGTGAAAACGGCGTTTCCCACCCCGGAGGCCCTCCGGAGGCTGGAAATGGCCCGTTTCCTGACATCTGGTGGGACTGGAAGGCTCGAAAATCAGTTGGCCGGTTTGCATATGTGCGCTGGAGCTGAGTTAGGGCAACACTTGCGTGCCCATCGATATGGGTCTGCATGGCACCTGTGGCCTATATACATACACACACCAAAGTGGGGCAGACACGAGAGAGTTAAATTTCTCCTTTATTTTTTTTTTTCTCCTTTCCCTCCACGCTTCTAAGTACCAGGTTGAGCAAGACTTCAGGAGACGGGCGGATGGCTGATAAACCGCATGCCATAAAAATTTGTCAAAGGCCCCGCATACTTGATTCCTGAAGCTCAACCTCACCCTGCCCTTGTGCGGTTGTGGGTGGGTGTGGGTGTTGGAGTGTGTGCCTGCCTGTCGGATCTCTCCCTATCTCTCCCTCTCTCTCTCCCTCTCTTTCTGTCTGTCTCTGTCTCTTTCTTTCTCTCTCTCTTCTCCCTTTCTCTCTCTCTCTCTCTCTTTCTTTTCTCTTTCTCTCTCCTTTTCTTTCTCTCTCTTTTTCTCTCTTTCTCTCTCTTTCTCTTTTTCTCTCTCCATCTCTTTCTGTCTCTTTCTCCCTTTCTCTCTTTCTTTCTCTCTTTCTCTCTATCGCTCTCTTTCTCTCTTTCTCTTTCTCTCTCTCCATCTCTCTCTCTCCTTTTCTCTCTTTCTCTCTCTCTCCTTCTCTCTTTCTCTCTCTTTCTCTCTGTCACTTTCTCTTTCTTTCTCTCTCTTCTCCCTTTCTCTCTCTCTCTCTCGTTCTCTTTCTCTCTTCCTTTCTCTCTCTCTCTTTCTCTTTTTCTCTCTGTCCATCTCTTTCTCTCTCTCTCTTTCTCCCTTTCTCTCTCTCTCTCCCTTTCTCTCTCTTTTTCTTTCTTTTTCTCTCTCTTTCTCTTTCTTTCTTTCTCTCTCTTTCTTTCTCTCTTTCTCTCTCTCTCTTTCTATGCCTCTCTCTCTTTCTGTCTCCCTCTCCATCTCTCCTCTCTCCCTCCTATATGCACACACACTTCTGCGTAATCCATTAACCCAAGTGCTTGTGCTATGCCCGGGGACATACATAACCTATGGCTTTGAGTCAAAGAGGGTGGAGAGTTCCCACACTCTGCCTCCTCGGTGCTTGGCAAGCACACCGCATTCCACCGGCACCACAAAGCAAGTCCTTAAGCAGCCGGAGGGAAGGAGGGAGGGAGGGAAGGGGGGGGTTTAAGCCGTCAGGTGTGACCCACAGAAACTAACATACTCCTGTTCATTGGCCAATTTCTCTTTCAAGTCTTTGTTCCCTGCCGGTCTCCATTGGAAAAGAAGAAAAGGGACTTTGTTCACCTGGTTACCTGTTGTGAAGGTACACACACACACACACACACACACACACACACACAGAGGCATCTCCCTCCCCACATTCCCCACCCTCCATCCAAAAAACCCTCATGAATTGCACCAGCTTCCCAGAAAGAACAGGTTCTGTGCACGTTGTAAATGGAACTATTGATCCCGGCTGCAAAAACACTAAAAGGCTGATTTTTCCTCCTGGTTTTTCCCATATATATATATATATATATATCCTCTTCTTCTTCTCCTCCTATTCCCTCTTCCTCTTTCTCTTCTTCTTCTCTTCTTCTCCTCCTCCCTCTTCCTCCTCCTCCTCCTCCTCTTCTTTTTCTTCTCCTTCTTCTCCTCCTCCTCTTCTTCCTCTTCCTCCTCCTCCTCCTCTTTTTCTTCTTTTTCTTTGTCTTTTTTTCTCCTCCCCTCCTCCTCCTCCTTTTCTTTTTCTTCTTCTTCTCCTTCTTCTCCTCCTCCTCCTCCTCCTCCTCCTCCTCCTTCTCCTTTTCTTCCTCTTCCTCTTCTTCTTCTTCTTCCCATATATATATGGGAAAAACCAATACACACTTTTCCCAAAAAAACCTTTTGGGAAAAGTGAGTATTTTCTAAAACTTACCTAATAACACCACCTTTTTGGGGGAGTAGTACCATAAAATTACATATCCATGGAAAGATAATTTAATCAAGAATGTAATGCAATAACTTTTAGGAAGGGTTCGCTATTAGAATAGCAGGGACAGTGTAAAGAAGAAAAGTGAAACAAGTAGAAAAAACGAGATATACAAAAATGATCACCCTGTCAATTAATCCTTAGTTGGGTCACCTTTAGCATGAATGACGGCCTTACAACGTCTTCCCATGGAGTGAACCAAGTCTTTGAGTTCTGCAGCTGTTATAATAATGTGAAACCAAGATTGAATGATGGCTTGTATTAACTGGGTTTTATTGCTGGGTCACTTCTGACTTAACAAGTTTCTTTAGTCGGCTCCCTAGATTTTCAATGGGGTGAAGGTCTGGGCTATTCCCAGGCCATTCCAGCAAGTGGAATAGGATTATCTCGAAACTCCAATAAATAAATAAATAAATAAATAAATAAATAAATAAATAAATAAATAAATAAATAAATAAATAAATAAATAAATAAATAAATAAATAAATAAATAAATAAATAAATAAATAAATAAATAAATAAATAAATAAATAAATAAATAAATAAATAAATAAATAAATAAATAAATAAATAAATAAATAAATAAATAAATAAATAAATAAATAAATAAATGTGGTGTTATTAGCCATCAAACCTCAAAAATACAAACCTTTCCCAAAAGATTTCCACAATTTCACAAAAATATACATATATATATATTCCCCTTGGGGAGAAGGGCGGTATATAAGTTTAAATAAATAAATAAATAAATAAATAAATAAATAAATAAATAAATAAATAAATAAATAAATAAATAAATAAATAAATAAATAAATAAATAAATAAATAAATAAATAAATAAATAAATAAATATTTGCCAGTGAAAAAGTTGGGTTTTTTAAAAAATACTGCAATCCTGAGCCTCGCTCCTGGGAAGGAAGCTGCCCAAGGGTAATAAAACTTATCATCGAGGTAAATATGTTCGTGGCTGCAGTCCAGCCCTTCAGCTTCCTGATGGGAGAAGCAGATTGGACTGGAGGCTTATGCCAGCTCACCACCGAGAACCCGTTTTCTTGGTGTTCTTGCAAAGACACTGAAGCGTGACTAAACGAAGCAGGCTGGATTCACGCACTTAATCGCACAACAAATACGGCTGTGTTGGATTCGGCGCGAGCATAAGCTTGCCATACCCAGCAACCAGTTTGCCCCACGGACCAACCAGATGCCCCTAAGAGCAGGGGTGTTAAGGCCCAGAGGACGGATTCAACCAGCAAGCTGCTTAGATCTGGCCTGCGAAGCCACCCTGGTGCCTCTGTCAGTGAAAATGGAGCATGCAAGGGACACGGGAGGCCTGCCTGAGCTCCGTTTTCACTGGCAGAGGATTGCAGGAGGCTATTGCAGGCGGAAACGGAGCTCAGGAGCTCGTTTTCCCTGGCAAACCACAGGCACGACACAAGTGACGTTAAGTGGGCCACGCCCACCCCGGCTATGCTCCCCCCTGCCCCCCCGAGGTCAAACACAACCCTGATGTGGCCCTCAAATGAAATTGAGTTTGACACCCTTGTTCCAGAGCCCTGGTCTCTAAACGTGGCAACTTTAAAACTTGTGCACTGCAACTCCATGCTGGGGAATTCTGGGAGTTGAAGTCCACAAGTCTTACAGTTGCTGAGTTTGGAGTCCCCTGCTAGGGGGAATTCTGGGAGTTGCAGTCCACAAGTCTTAAAGTTGCTCACATTTTCAGTGTGCGGTGAACCAGCGGTAAAGTTATGTGAACCAGGGATGAAATCTAGCAGGTTCTGACAGGTTCTGGAGAACTGGTAGCGGAAATTTTGAGTAATTCGGAGAACTGGTAGCGGAAATTTTGAATAGTTCAGAGAACCGGTAGCAGAAATTTTGAGTAGTGGAAATTTTGAGTAGGTCGGAGAAGCAGTAGTGGAAATTTTGTGTAGTTCGGAGAAGTGGTAGTGGAAATTTTGAGTAGTTCGGAGAACCGATAGCAGAAATTTTGAGTAGTGGAAATTTTGAGTAGTTCAGAGAACCGGTAGTGGAAATTTTGAGTAGTGGAAATTTTGAGTAGGTCGGAGAAGCGGTAGTGGAAATTTTGTGTAGTTCGGAGAAGTGGTAGTGGAAATTTTGAGTAGTTCAGAGAACCGATAGCAGAAATTTTGAGTAGTGGAAATTTTGAGTAGTACGGAGAAGTGGTAGCAGAAATTTTGAGTAGTGGAAATTTTGAGTAGTTCAGAGAACCGGTAGTGGAAATTTTGAGTAGTTCGGAGAAGTGGTAGTGGAAATTTTGAGTAGTTCGGAGAACCGATAGCAGAAATTTTGAGTAGTTCGGAGAAGCGGTAGTGGAAATTTTGAGTAGTTCGGAGAACTGGTAGTGGAAATTTTGAATATTTCAGAGAACCGGTAGCAGAAATTTTGAGTAGTGGAAATTTTGAGTAGTTCAGAGAAGCGGTAGTGGAAATTTTGAGTAGTTCGGAGAACCGGTAGAGGAAATTTTGAGTAGTTTGGAGAACTGGCAAATACCACCAGTGGCTGGCCCCAGAGTGGGTTGGGAATAGAGATCTTGCAATATTCTTCCCCTACCATGCCCACCAAGCTACACCACACCCACCAAGCCACGCCCACAGAACCGGTAGTAAAAGAAATTGGATTTCACCACTGTGTGAAACCCAACTGTGCCTGGAGAACTGTTGCCAGTACTGAGACAATATCAAACAAAAGCTCGTTTCGCTTCGAGGGGCAGGGAGGGCACCATCCGTGGGAATGTGTTTGCAGAGCACGCACCGATTCTTAAGGCTGCACATACCTAAGCCGTATTCCCAGCAAGCACACGCAGAGCCTCCAACTTGGTGATCTGCTTACTGTAAATAAATCTTATCAACTTTCGCAGCCTGAAGTGGGGTGCTTAAGTTTTAAGCGTGGAACAAATTACTGTTTGTCTGGCTCTACCTGTTTACACACCGACAGCAAAGAGAAAGAAAAAAGAGGCAAACTCTTCGTGCCTGTGGAGCAGTGTGTGTGAGAGAAATAACAGATACACACACACACACACACACACACACACACACACACACACACACACACACACACATATGAAACATCTGCCCAGACAAACCTTCTCAACCTGTAAAATCTGTTTAGGTTTGACCAATGAATTGGAAAATATTTTGCTTCCTCCTTCAGAGAAAAACCAACTGTTTATAAGATTTAAGAAAGATACAAAGACACTTGTTCTAACTGGAAAGAAGGAAGGAAGGAAGGAAGGAAGGAAGGAAGGAAGGAAGGAAGGAAGGAAGGAAGGAAGGAAGGAAGGAAGGAAGGTGGAAAAATGAGAAGGAGGGAAGGCAAAATGAGAAGGCAGGAAAAAAGGGGAAGGAAGGAAGGAGGAAAAGAATGAGAAGGAGGGAAGGAAAAATGAGAAGGCAGGGAAAAAGAGGAAGGAAGGAAGGAAGGAAAAATGAGAAGGAAGGGGAAAATGAGAAGGAGGGAAGAAAAAATGAGAAGGAAGGAAAAAAGGGGAAGGAAGGAAAAATGAGAAGGAAGGGAGAAATGAGAAGGAAGGAAAAATTAGGAAGGACGGACGAATGGAAAAAATGAGAAGGAAAGGAGAAATGAGAAGGAAGGAAGGAAAAAATGAGAAGGAAAGGAGAAATGAGAAGGAAAGAAGGAAAGAAGGAAGGAAGGAAGGAAAAAATGAAAAGGAAAGGAGAAATGAGAAGGAAAGAAGGAAGGAAGGATGGAAAAAATGAGAAGGAAAAGAGAAATGAGAAGGAAGGAAGGAAAAAATGAGAAGGAAAGGAGAAATGAGAAGGAAAGAAGGAAGGAGGGATGGAAAAAATGAGAAGGAAAGAAAGAAGGAAGGAAGGAAAAAATGAGAAGGAAAGGAGAAATGAGAAGGAAGAAAAGAAGGTAGATAGGTAGGTAGGAAGGAAGGCACTAGATAAAAATGAGATGATTCCAACTACTTATTTTCATTGTTTTGTTTTTTATCCTACTTTGATTATTTTTACACACAATTCAAGGTGGCAAACCTATCCCACACACCTTCTATTTTCCTCACAACAACAACCCTGTTAGGTGGGTTGGGCTGAGAAACAGGGACTGGCCCAAAGTCATTTCATACCTAAGGTAGGCACTTGAGTTTACATCTACCTGAGAGCCCATCCCCACCACCTGTGTCTTCTACAGCAGTGGTTCTCATTTTGTGGCCCGCACGAACCCCTGGGATAGGGGCTGTGATGTCATCACAGGGGCGGGGTCTGTGAAGACTTGAAGAAATGTTATGATTTCAATCTTGAGTTAAGTCTTGGGGGGGTCTGTGGCCACAAAGGGTATTTAAAGGGGGTTGGTGATGAAGAAAACATTAAGAACTGTCCAGAGCGGGGGTCTCTAACCTTGGGAACTTTAACCCTGGAGGACTTCAAATCCCAGGATTCCCCAGCAAGCAAAGCTGCTGCTTCTTCTTCTTCTTCTTCTTCTTCTTCTTCTTCTTCTTCTTCTTCTTCTTCTTCTTCTTCTTCTTCTTCTTCTTCTTCTTCTTCTTCTTCTTCTTCTTCTTCTTCTTCTTCTTCCTCCTCCTCCTCCTCCTCCTCCTCCTCCTCCTCCTCCTCCTCCTCCTCCTCTTCTCCTCTTCTTCTTCTCCTCCTATTCCCTATTCCCTCTTCCCCCTTCTCTTCTTCTCCTCCTCCTCCTTCCTCCTCTACTTCTTCTCCTCCTCCTCCCTCTTCCTCCTCTTCTTCTTCCTCCTCTTTTTCTTCTTCCTCTTCCTTCCTTCCTTCCTCTTCTTCTTCTCCTCCTCCTCTTCTCCTCCTCCTCTTCTCCTCCTCCCTCTTTCTACTCTTCTTCTCTTCCTCCTCCCTCTTCCTCCTTCTCTTTTTCTCCTCCTCTCTCTTCCTCCTCCTCTTATTCCTCCTCCTCTTTTCCTTCTTCCTCTTCTCCTCCTCCTCCACTTCTCCTCCTCCTCCCTCTTTCTCCTCTTCTTCTCCTCCTACTCCCTCTTCCTCCTTCTCTTCTCTTCTTCTTCTCCTCCCTCTTCCTCCTCCTCTACTTCTTCTTCTCCTCCTCCCTCCCTCTTCTTCTCCTCCTCCCTCTTCCTCCTTCTCTTCTTCTTCCTCCTCTTTTTCTTCTTCTTCTCCTCCTCCCTCTTCCTCCTCGTCCTCCTTCACAAAACCCAGTACAATGCCAGAATGGCTTTTGCTGTTTTCCAAGAAGCTGGGCTGACCAGTCCTTCCCTAGTTGGCACTCCCATTGGCACAACTCACCAGTGGTCCTTCTCCAGTTGGCACTGGGACCCATCTCTCCTTCTCTCAACCCTTCACTTGCTGTAGAAAGGGTTTTTTTAAAAAATGTGACTTCCTGTTGTAAAGGATCTGGGTCTAAGGAGGACAGGAATAAGCTTTCGAGATCTGGACACCAGAGACCCCTCCTTTCAGAGGTCTCCAAAGGTTGCAGGGCCAGACAGATGCTGCCGTGACCTGGCGATAGGATTTTGACATGTGTGTGCTTTAGAGGAAGTTGGGTCGCACACACGCAAACGATGATCGGGTCATGGAGACCTTGGAAGGCCCAATCAGCGGCAGCTGTGTTTGCTCGATGATTAGCAAATGGCCAGACAGGCAGGATTTCTTACGTCATTCATCGAGAAAGACCCATCGACTTCTCTGGTGTTCTTTAATTTATTGATGAGTTTTATTTCAGGCCAAGGTTGAAACATTCACTGGGGCATTCCACAGAAAAAAGCCTCGGTGGAAAATGAACTTTGGGATCAAAAGGAAAGGGATTTTTCTCCAAAGCTGCAAAATGGAGGCTGGGGGAGATTTAAAGCATTCGAAAACCTCGTTTTCTGCCCCCCTAGATCGTACTGGTGGGGGAGTAAAGAAAAGAAGGAGGAGGATAATAATTGAAATGGTATAGACCCATGATGGCATGTGAGCATTGCCTTAACTCAGCTCTGGTGTGCATGCGTGCTCCAGTTTCGGGCCTTCCGGGCCCACCAGAAGTCTGGAAACAGGACATTTCTGGCCTCCAGGATATGTGGGGAATGCCATTTTTGCCCTCCCCAGGCTCCTAGAAAGCCTCTGGAGCCTGAGGAGAGTAAAAAAAATGGGCCCACCGGAAGTCGGAAAACAGGCTGTTTCCAGCCTCCGGAGGGCTTCCATGGGAGTGGGGAAGGCCGTTTTCACCCTCCCCAGGCTCCTAGAAAGCCTCCGGTGCTTGGGGAGCGTGAAAAACGGGCCTACCGTGCCCACCATGCCATTGTGTGCCAAAATGGGGGGTCACGCAGGGCGGGTCGCATGCGTGTGAGGCAGAGTACATTGAATTATGGGTGTCAGTTGGAAGTGCGGGGAAGTAGGTACCTATTGCCACATATGATGGACTTGTCCTAGGGTAATTGAATTCTGGAAATTTATTCAGAGGTGGCTGCTAGAAATCACTGGATATAAATTGCAACCGAAACCGGAATATTACCTATTAAATATTAGGCCAGACAAGATAGGCACGAGTAAATGGTGTTTAATTGTATATATTACAACTGCAGCAAGAATACGTCTCGCCCAAATTTGGAAGGGGAAAGACCTACCGTCAGAAGACTTGATCTGAGGGAAAATTATTGAATATGCGGAAGCCGATAGGCTAACAAGAACTTTGAGAGATCAAAAAGAATCTGCATATTTTCAATGTTGGGACCAACGGTACACTTGGCTAAATAATAGAATAAAAAGAGGATAGGGTTAGCGTAACTTTTATTTCTTATTTGTATATTTGGAACTGAAGATAATGTATTGTGTAAGGTTCTCAACTCACACACACACACACACACACACACACACACACACACACACACATATCGTAAGTTCAGGCTTAAATTGTGAATAATGTATCGGAAGATCCTCCAGCGTTATCGGGGAGGGGTACGTAGAGTTGGCCTGTCTCTGAGGCATCTGTGATTAGAGCTGGGATTCACATACTATAGCAACGGAAAAGCACTGGAAATGTGAGTGCATGCACATGCGGTGTCACATACGTGTGGCATCACAAAGCACGGCTATTCGCTTGCAGGCACCATCCGTGCATGGGTGCAACGTCAAACAACACAGCAATTCGCACACAGTGATATAGGACAGGATTGCACCTGGGCAGGCGGGGGCCCACTTGCAGATCGCCACTACCGTTTCGCCCGAACCGGTCTGAACTGAATGAATCCCATCTCTGTCCGTGGTGCTCTCTGAGCTTGGTTGTTTTTTTGCAGAGTGTCTATGGAGATTCTCAGTCATCAAAAGTGCTTTTTTTTCAGGAGGCAACTGGATTTTCTGATTCTTTTTTTTTCTTTGAAGGGGTTTTGCTTCTCCTCTAAGAAGCTTCTTCAGCTCTGAAGCTTCTGGGATGAGAAGTGAAACCCCTTCAGAGATAAAAAAACCAGAAAGTCCAGTTGACTCTTGAAAAAAAAAAAGAAACATCCTTTGGGAATCTTACAGAGGTTTAAACATCTGCCAGAAAACCGACCAAGCTCAAGAGACTATCACGGACTCCTCATTTCAACCCCGAGCAACAAATAATCTCCTTTTATCGGCCTATCATTATCTCCCACAGAGTACAAGGCTGGGTTTTTAAAAAACTCAATTTTCCAGAGGGGACAGCCTCTGCAAACTCCTCTTAAGAGTGTGCTTTTTTTTTCTGAAATTGGGAACGGTCCAGAGTACAAGGAGTTCTTTTGCTCCATTCCATAAACAGGGAGGCATCTGTGGGTTTCTAGTCAAAAAAAAAAGGCGTTTCCCGCCACCCGTTTCTGCATTGAGGAATCGGTGTTCATAAATGAACAGGAGGAAATAGCCCAAAATGTAATGAAAAAAATTATTTCTCCTGGGAAATGGGGTAAACTCGTAAAGTGGCTGTGTTGTTGTTGTTGTTGTTGTTGTTGTTGTTGTTGTTGTTATTATTATTATTATTATTATTATTATTATTATTATTATTATTATTATTATTATTATTATTATTATTATTAACGTCCTTCTGTTATTCCCTTGCCCTTCCCTTCTTCTGCTTTTATAATTTCTAATTCTTTTAAAATAATTATTTCCGAGGAGTCAGTTTGGTCTAATGGCATAAGGTTTCAGGCTTGAAACCAGGAGACGGGGAGTTCTAGTCCTGCCTTAGGCATGAAACCTGGCTGGGTGACTTTGGGCCAATCACCAGGAGACTGGGAATTCTAGTCCTGATTTAGGCATGAAAGCCGATTGGGTGACTTTGGGCCAATCACCAGGAGACTGGGAGTTCTAGTCCTGACTTAGGCATGAAAACCGATTGGGTGACTTTGGGCCAATCACCAGGAGACTGGGAATTCTAGTCCTGCCTTAGGCATGAAAGCCGATTGGGTGACTTTGAGACAGTGACTCTCTCAGTCCAACCCACCTCACCAGGTTATTGTTGTGAGGAAAATAGAAGGATGAAAGAGTATTAAATATGTTCACGGCATTAAGTTTTTTGTAAAAATAATAAAAGTGTGAGAAGGAAGGAAGGAAGGAAGGAAGAAAGGAAGGAAGGAAGGAAAAATAAGGAAGGAGGAAGGAAGGAAGGAGAAATAGTGAAGGAAGGAAGGAGAAATAAGGAAGGCAGGCAGGTAGGCAAGGAGACAGACAGACAGACAGAGAAAGGTGGTCCAAGGAAAAGGAATTTAGTTCCTCCCCACATGCGCCCCATCCCCAGTGGAGAATATACCGTAATACCTTCCCACGTACAATACGCACACAACTCTCTCGCACCCTCAGGCAATCATTCCGTTAACTCAGTTTACATTGTCCATAAGATATAAACGCACATTTATTTACCATAAAATAAAGATAAAGTTACAACAGGCCTCGTCAAAGAACTACAGAAGCAAAAGGCAACAATGCCATTTTACTATAACTCAAGCCTACTCGGCAAATATTGATCTATGCCTGGACTGATACTGGGACCAGCCTAGCAGTCGAAAATGGATTTCGATCAAGAGGGTTAATCCCTGTTCCTGCCTTACGACGGTCGCAGCATCCAAACAAAGAGGGGCCAACAATTTGGAAATAAAAGTTTTGGAGAAACTGACTAGGCACAAAACAGAGGAGCGGAAAAAGAGGGTGGAGTTTTAGTGGGTAAAAACACTACCCTAAGGGGACTCTAACCAACCTCAGCTGACTTTCTAGATCCGTGATGGCAAACCTGTGGCACGCAGAACCATATCAGTGGTTGCCCTAGCTCAATCCAGCACTGATTTTCAGGCCTTCTGGGCCCGCTGGAAGTTGGGAAACAGGATGTTTCCGGTCTCTGGAGGGCCTCCGGGAGGGAGAGGGGAAGGCCTGTTTTTCGCCCTCCCCAGGCTCCAGAGACTTTCTAGAAGACTGGAGAGGGTGAAAACTGCCTTCCCCACCACCCTGGAGGCCAGAAATAGCCCATTTGCTGACTTCCAGTGGGACCGGAAGGCCTATTTTTCGTTCTCCCCAGGCTCCAGAGCCTTTCTAGGTGGGACCGGAAGTCAGGAAACAGGTTATTTCTGGCCTCCGGAGGGCCTTCGGAGTGTGGGAAAAGCGGTTTTTGCCCTCCCCGGGCTCCAAGAAAGTGTGGGAGTGTTGCATGCGCATGCACGAGGGGGTGAGGCGCATTGAATTATGGGTGTGCAAGTGACACCTTACATTCTCCCCGCTTTTGGCACACAACAAAAAGGTTAGCCATCACTGGACTAATCTTGGAGTTGGCATCACTGGACTGACCTACAAGGTCCCTCCCAACTCTGTTAATCTGTTAGTTTCTTGTTATTTCGTGAGCTTGCAAATAGAGGATATATATAGAGTGCTCCTTGCCTTGAGTAGCGTTTCCGGACTTTCGACAACTTTTAAAATGAGTGGACTTCAACTCCCAGAATTCCCCAGCCAGCCAAACTGGGGAAGTCCATCCATCCATCCATCCACTGAGGTTAAAAAAAGAAACTGGCTTGGAAATGAGATTAACAACATCAGGCACTCCTTCGATTGCAAGAGTGAGTATGCCTCTGCGTGAGTCACCGTTCTGGGTCACCCTTCCAGAATCAGCCTCCAGTAAGAAACTGGGTAGGTGGCTGGGCTATAAATCAAGGGAGGATGACAGCATCCGTCCCTCCCCATTGGCGGGGTTTCCAGCGCCTTTGCAACCGAAGGTCAAGCTTCTGTCTGAGTCACTGTTCAAGGTTGGCCTCTTCCCTTCAGCTTCTGTTTTGTAACAGACAGCTCCTCCTCCTCCTCCTTCCTCCTCCTCCTCCTCTTCCTCCGCCACCACCACCTCTTCTTCTTCTTTCCTTCTTCTTCCTCCTCCTCTTCCTTTTCCTCCACTATCACTTCTTCTTCTTCCTCCTCCTCTTCTTCTTTCCTTCTTACTCCTCCTCCTCTTCCTCCACCACCACCTCTTCTTCTTCTTTCCTTCTTCTTCTTCCTCCTCCTTCTCCTATTCCTCCACTACCACCTTCTTCTTCCTCCTCCTCTTCTTTTTTCCTTCTTCTTCCTCCTCCTCCGTCACCACCACCTCTTCTTCTTCTTCTTTCCTTCTTCTATCTCCTTGTCCTCCTCTTCCTCCACTACCACCCCTTCTTCTTCCTCCTCCTTCTGCTCTTCTTCTTCTTTCCTTCTTCCTCCTCCTCCTCTTCCTCCTCCACTTCTTCTTCTTCCTCTTCTTCCTCTTCCTTCTCTTCTTCCTCCTCCTCTTCCTCTTCCTCCTCCTCCTACTCCACCTCTTCTTCTTTCTCTTCTTCTTTCCTTCCTCCTCCTCCTCTTCCTCCACCACCACTTCTCCTTCTTTCTTCCTCCTCCTCCTCCTCCTCCTCTTCTTTCCTCCTCCTCCTCCTCCTCTTTCCTCCTTCTCTTCCTCCTCCTTTTTCTTCACAAAACCCAGTATGAATTTCATGGACACACAACGCATCCATTGAGGACAGGGGTGAGCTGCCATGATTTGTGAGTCCCTGGCCTGGAGTCTCAGAACAGGGACTCTGACAGAGACCTCACAGGGGGAGCCCTAGAAAGAAGCACTTGTCATTTCAAGAGCTGGAAGAGTGAAATGTCCCTCACTGGAATAAATCTAATCTGGAAAACATGAGCGAGGAGGAGGGAGGTGGGGGCAGCCAAAACACGGCCGGCCTGTTTTTCATCTTGGAGATTAAGCCCCCTAAATCAGCAAACAGCATGTCTGCATTCTCTGTTTTCTCAACCTTCCTCAGATACCTGGCTGAAATTTACCTCCTTTCTCTCTCCCTCCCCCCCCCAATCTGCAGCTCCTCATTTTTCCCCCTGCTTACCTCCTCTAATCAATCTGTCTTTCTCTCTCTCTCTCTGTCTCTCTTCCTCTCTCTCTCTTTCTTTCTCTCTCTTCCTCCCTCTCTCTCACTCCCTCCTTCTCTTTCTGTCTCTCTGTCCCTCCCCCTCTGTCTATCCCTCCCTCCCTCCCTCTCCCTCCCTCTTTCTCTCTCCCTCCCTCCCTCTCTCTCCCTCTCCGTCTCTTTTTCTCTCTCTTGCTCTCCCTCTTTTTCTCTCTCCCTCCTTCTCGCTGTCTCTGTCTTTCTCTCTCTCCCCCTCCCTGTCTCTCCTTCTCTTTCTTTCTCTCTCTCTCCCTCCCTCTCCATCTCTTTATCTCTCTCCCTCCCTCTGTCTCTCTTTATCTCCCTCCCTGTCTCTCTTTCTCTGTCTGTCTGTCTCTCACTCTTTCTCCCTCCCTCCCTTTCTATCTCTCTCTGTGTCTCTCTTTCTCTCTCCCCCTCCCTCCCTCCCTCTCTCTGTCTCTCCCTCTCTTTCTCTCTCCCTCCCTCTCCGTCTCTCTTTATCTCTCTCTCCCCATCTCTCTCCCTCCCTCCCTCCCTTCTTGTCTCTCTCTTTCTCTGTCTATCTGTCTGTCTCTCTCTCTCTCTCTTTCTCTCTCCCTCCCTTTCTATCTCTCTCTGTGTCTCTCTTTCCCTCTCTCCCCCTGACGTCTGCTGGGTGCTGACTGAAGTTGTCATTATCAGCTCAATAAATCTCTTGGCACGGAGATCTTCCTTTCTCTCTCTCTCTTCTCTCTCTCTTTTTAATTGAACTGCTGGCTTGCCCGGGGGCGGGGAGGTGGTGGTGTGGGGGGGAAGGAGGCCAGCAAAGGTTGAAGAGAGCAGCATTTTCCCACGCCTAAGACACACCGCCTCGCACATTCCCCGGGCTGCCAGACCTTTCGCAAATGTTTGGATAGCATAGAGCAAACGGCACACCTTCTATTGCTTGCTCTTCAGAGCCAGGCCAGCAGGAAGTAGCACACACACACACACACACACACATACACACACAGACACACAGACTTCCACCCCCGCCCCACAGCTGATCCACCACCAACCTGGGTGCTGAGCAAGCCATTCACCTCGGCTTGTCTTTCTCTGGGGAGGGTGTGTGTGAGAGAGGGGATTGAAAAGGTTGGGGTGCTGCCTGCTCGATAATCCTCGTCTTAAATATATTTTAATTTAATTTAATATTTAATACTGGGGTTTTTTTTCTCCTTACGTACACCGAGAGCGCATGCACCAAAGACCAATTCCTTGTTTTGCCCAATCACGCTTGGCCAATAAAGAACCCCATTTTATTTTAAACGACCCTTCGTTTTGTGGCTTTTCAAAGCTGCTGGGAAAAAGCGACTTATGACCGTTTCGCACACTTATGACCCCTTGTGACATCCCCGGTGGTGGCTTGGGCCCCTGGCTCATATTTAAGACATCACATGATTCCCTTTGGTCAAGAGGTTTCCCTCCCCCCCCCCAACTTCATAAGGTTCCGTTTAGCAACCGTGGCGAGAAAGGCCACAGACTCACTTAACAACCGGCCTTGCTTAGCCAGGGTGGTCATAAATCGAGGGCTGCCTGTAAAAACCAGTAAAATTTTCTTTCTCTGCATCGGGTGAGAAAAATCAGTGCAGATTCTGACTCTTATATTCTATTTAACAATTGCTGGGTTGGGAATAATAATTTTTTTAAAAAACATCAACTGGAGACTTATTTCTCTTCTTTCTTGATCAAAATTCTCTGGTTTGTATGTGTGTGTGTGTGGGGGGGGGTGTTAATCCCCAAAAAAGAAATCATTCCCCCCCACCCCCCACCCCCTATTGGCTTCAGGCCTCTGGGGCCATTCTCAACCACATAACAATAGGTAGGAAATCTCTGTAGGTAGTAGATTTTGAAGCTCTTGCTGCAAGATAAGAGAAATTTAGCAAGCCCGGAGGGAAAATTCTGCTCCTCTTAAAAAGAAAAAAAAAATCTGTAGCTTCTGTAGGGAAAAGTCTTTTTCCTGACACACACACACACACTCCTCCTCCTTCGCCATTACAAGAATCGCTGGCTGGAAATCTGAATTACCCTTTGAGAAATCCCACATGACTTCAAGCCTTCCTTTGACGCACACAGGCGAGGGGAGAAATCTGCCAAGGCAGCCAGGCTTAGAAGCTGAACGAGAAGAGAGAGAGAGAGAGAGAGAGAGAGAGAGAGAGAGAGAGAGAAGCTGTGTGGGGAGCCTCCCCCCCCCCCCCCCCCGAACCAACACAGCACTGTCTGGCCCACACATGCAGGAACCGGGCCAAATGGGAAAGAAATAGCAGCACGTTTCGGTGCTCTTAAGATGAAGGGCGAAGGGAGATAGGAAGGTAGAGAAGGGGAGGAAAAAAACCCCCCACCACAACAACAATGCCTGGCCTGGGATAGGATCTGCACTCTGCTCTGGCAGCTGGGATGTCTTGCAAAGGAGATGCTCAGCCTGCTTTCGGGGTGGGTTAGAGACTCTAGAGAATGCGGCTTGGGTGTCACCCGTCGCAATATTTCGGCGTTTTGGAGAAAGCAACTGGCAGGAGGAACCGAGAGAGGCCTAGGAACTCAGCCATGCTCAAGGCAAAATGAATTAAAAGAGCAAAAACAAAAATGCCACTAACCAGGAATAGAATAGAATAGAAAACAGAATAGAATAGAAAATGCACTAAACCGGGAATAGAAGAGAAGAGAAGAGAAGGGAAGGGAAGGAAGGGAAGGGAAGGGAAGGGAAGGGAAGGGAAGGGAAGGGAAGGGAAGAGAAGAGAAGAGAAGAGAGGAAGGAAGAGAAGAGAAGAGAAGAGAAGAGAAAGAAGAGAAGAGAAGGAAGAGAAGAGAAGAGAGAGGAGAGGAGGAATGGAACGGAGCAGAACAGAACAGAACAGAACAGAACAGAACAACAGAATAAAAG
>CM075974.1:10415107-10541314 GCA_038048745.1 Coluber constrictor foxii
CACCCCCACCCCCACTTCGAAGTTTACAGCTTCTGTCCCGTCCCTTTGCTGTGGAAATTTTTACCCACCTATTTTTTGGGTGTTTTTTTTTTAACAAATACACGGAGCAGTCTTCCCCTTCCTTCCCTCTGAGAAGATGTTGGATAACCATTTGTCTGAAATGGGATAGGGTTCCTTCAGGGGGTTGGACTAGATGACCTCTGATGGGTCCCTTCCGACTGTTATTCGATTCGATTTGATTCAATTCGACTCGACTCACTTCCAAACTCATTTTTCAGCTCCTTCCGAATGTGGCCTGGATTCGCAGGATTTAAAAAAAATATATGTTTGAGCCTCCCCAGGTGACAGGCCTGTCTGTTTCCATCCAGGTTAACTTCCTGACAGTCAACATTAACCTTGGTTTGCAGGGCTGTTTAAGGAATAATTTGGTTCATGGCTTATGCTTGGATGGAGGAGCTCGGAAAATGGCTTATAGGCGAAGTTTTAACAAGTGTAGGCATCCTGGGTGGGTGACTGAATACTAAGAGCCTCCCCAGGTTAGGGAAAACATTTTGATGGGGAATAAGGGATGAGAGGAAGGAGGGGCCGTTAAAAATACCTCCCACCCCCAGTACCCTGTTTCCCCGAAAATAAGACCCAACCAGAAAATAAGGCCTAGCATGATTTTTCAGGATGCTCGTAATATAAGCCGGACCCCCCAAATAAACCCCAGTTAAGATCGTCAGCAGATGGACGCGTTTAGTACTGTATCCCCCCCCCCCAAAATAAGACCTAATCCGTGTTTCCAGCTGTTATTCTTCCTTCTCCCTCTCCTGAGATTCTTCTGAGTTTGGGGAGCGACCCACCTCTTTAAAAAGGGGGGAAACCCTGGCGATGGGGATGGCCTCGGCCTCTGCAACCCTCATCTCGAAGCAATAACGGTTCAACAGGAGGCCTATTCTTCAGGAATCGAGCCAAGCTGCCTTCCAGTCACGGTCCTGGATTATCTTTGCGCTCCGTTTTGGGTTGTTGTTTTGAGTTGTGCTAATTGCACAAACATCCAGCTGGGCCAAGGACTCCGATGGCTTTTGGCATCATTTAACCTCACCCCCCTCCCCACCCCCAAGGGGGTGCAATCCCAGCCTGCAAATGGAAAACAGTCTCCTTGAGGCCAGAGAGCACCCCCCTCTCCAGCTATAATATGGCCTCGTGAGCTCATGGAAAAGAGGAGGGGGCTGGAGAGAGAGAGAGAGAGAGAGGAGAGAGACGATGCTGATAAAATCTAATTGCTGCATCGATTTTGCACTCTCGGAGCTGCTGTCAATGATTGAGGTGTTCTTAAGATCTCTGATGCAACACTTAGCTGTTTCTCACTCAACCTGGCCCACCAGGACCCGGAGGTATTACCGGCATCTCTTAATCATGGAGTAAGGCAGCGTGTAGTTAAGTTCAACCCTCCCTTTCTCACCAAACTGCTTTTTCTCCAGTGTTGCGAAAACCTACGTCACCATTAGAGGGCAGGCGAGAGAGACGGAGGCGCAGGAAATGCCACCTCTCCGCTGCCCTCTGCTGGCGGTTGGTGGGATTATCGCAGCCTTTTTTTTTTTTTTTTTTTTTTTTGGGGTGGTAGGGACTGTTCCTGTCGAAGATTGCAATTTCTGGAGAGGAGTGGGATGTGTAGAGTTAAAAAGCGGCCGCTAACATTGACTGGGTAATAAAAAAAAAAATCCGCTCCGGGGGAGAGCAGGGAGGCTAAATTAAATTATCCACTCTGTCCTTCCAGTCCAGTGATTCAATATTTGAGCTCGTCCGGCTGGCTTCTGCTTCCGCAAGCAGAACCCGCTTCTGTAAACCCTTCACACATCCAGATGTTGTGTCTCTCCTTCAAGCCTTCCTACTTCTACTCCAGAGTAAAAGGAAAGGCGCTGAAATGCGGTTTCCTCCTCCAGTAATTGATCTGAAATTGGCAATGCACGGAAGGGAAGCGTACAGAAATGTGGGGAGACCCCCCCTCAAAAAAAAAACCCCCACTAGGCTCTAAGTCTATAATTTGCAGAGTTGTTTAAATGGCCAGCTGGGAAAGAAGAGAGGTGGAATTATAAGCCCTCATCAGTTAGCCACACCCTCATCTCATGTATCCTCCCTGTAAAGGTACAGTGATTTCACTGAACTAGGGTTCAGTGATACTATATCTCCATTCCCACCCCACTCCAGGGGAAGGATACTGCAAAATTCCCATTCCCTCCCCAATCCAGGGGAAGGGTATTGCAAAATCCCCATTTCCACCCCACTCTGGGGCCAGCCAGAGGTGGTATTTGCCGGTCCTTCCGAACTGCTCAAAATTTCCACTAACCAGTTCTCCAGAACCTGCTGGATTTCAGCCCTGGTTTTAGCCTCCAGTCCCCTAATCATCTTCGTTGCTCTTCTCTGCACTCTTTCTAGAGTCTCCACATCCTTTTTTTACATCGTACATAAAAGAGTTCACCTTTTTAATGATTGATTCCTGTTCAGGTGCAGGCTTTGGTGTTTCTTTCCTTGGTGTTTCCAGATGCACCAAGTAGAACCTTTTCTTCTTAATCTGAAGAAGTGAAGAAGAAGAAAATTTCTGGCTTTTCGTCGCAAAATTCCCGTGTAAGACGACGATGGGATGTAAGGCAGTAGTCTTGGCAGCCAGGGATAAGGCTGTTAATCTTAATTGAGAGCACCACACAAAGGGATGAACGCGAGAGAGGCACCTGAGAGGCTTTTTGAGCGTCTGGGGTCAACAAATCCCATTTTTTCCTGATCCGGTTAGGCAAATTCGCTCGGAAAGCAAGATTGGCAGTGACTTGGGTGTGTGTGTGTGTGTGTGTGTGTGTGTGTGTGTGTACAGAGAATGAAACCTCAGAATTTGAGTACCTCTTCCAAAGTTGCTAACTTGGATCTTTCCGCTCTGGTGGCTAACTTGACCGTTAGTCCTCCTCGACTTAACACTGCGACCATCGTTAAATAGGAACCTGTTGCCAAACAGCTGAATTTCGATCACGTGACCATGCAACAGTCATAAGTGTGAAAAATGGTCGTAAGCAGGGCTTCTACTCAGGCAGGTTCTGACAGGTTCTGGAGAACCAGTACCGGAAATTTTGAGTAGTTTGGAGAACCGGCAAAGTGGGAATGGAGATTTGCAATATCCTTCCCCTGGGAGTGGGGAGGGAATGGGGATTTTGCAGTATCCTTCTGGAGTGGGGAGGGAATGGGGATTTTGCAGTATCCTTCCCTTGGAGTGGGATAGGAATGGAGATTTTGCAGTATCCTTCCCCTGGAGTGGGTGGGAATAGGGATTTTTTTAAAAATTTGATTTATATGCCACCCTTCTCCAGAGACTCAGAGAAGGGAGTGGGATGGGAATGGAGATTTTGCAATATCCGTCCCCCTGGAGTGGGGGGGGAATGGGGATTTTGCAGTCTCCTTCCCTGGAGTGGGGAGGGAATGGGGATTTTGCAGTATTCTTCCCCTGGAGTGGGCTGGGAATGGGGATTTTGCAGTATCCTTCCCCTGGAGTGGGGTGGGAAAGGAGATGTTGCAGTATCACTGAGCCCTAGTTCAGTGAAATCACTGTACCTTTACAGGGAGGATACATGAGATGAGGGTGTGGCTAACTGATTGAAGGCTTATAAGCCTGAAATAGATCTATCTTAGTCTCCCAATGGCAGCAGACGGTCTGCTGGCTGCCAAAGAAAAAAAGCCTAGAAACTAGTGATTGTGATTTCACTGAACTAGAGCTGCATAAAATCTTGGTTTACGTAGGAAGAACCTGGCTAAGAGAAATACACATAAAACCTATGAAAAAGTAAGAAATATATATATTTCTCCACCCCCTCAAGGGTATACCTTCCTTTCCCTGATGGACATCTTCTCCACACTGGCCTTTCAAAGCTAAATTCTTCCTTTTGAAATTTATTTTATTTTTTTAATTTTAAAAAGGCAGGAAGTGTGCCCTTGCCTGCCTGTGTCAACCCCAAAGATGGTCTCCCATCTTTTAGGCCTTGTGCAAATGTAAGGGGATCGATACGTTATAGATTTTTTGCGTGTGTTCCTTTGTGTGTGTTTGTGTGTGTTCGGAGTGCCAGGTCTTCCTCTCACGCCTGCTTTTGGCTTCTGATTTAACCCGACGGATTAAAAGAGAACTATTTTGGAGGAGGAACCCAAATCTCACAAATCCCCCCCCCCCCACACACACACCCTTTTCTTTTGCATTTCCCCATTTTGGGAGGAAGGCGGTGTGTATGTGTGTTTGTGAGGCTTTGTAATGAGGCGCAATTGAAGGGGAACTGGGGTGCAGGAGTTAAATTGGGTAATGCAGCTCTGCCGCTTATAAATTAACTGGGGGTCCCTGCTGATTCTCCAATAATTGGGTCTGCCAGGGGCAGCGTCTTGGTCCATCATGCTGGCCCCCTTCCTCTCACTGGGGAACTAATTGATCATCCTGAGTTGGGGGTCAGAAAATGCCCGGCCAATTAAGAACGTGGCGTGGCGACCGCAGGGCAGCCTACATCCCTTCCCTGCACGTCTCGCTCTCAACTTCCCCGCCATATTTCCTCTATTTTCCTCTTCTCTTTCCAGAGCATTTTTTTTTAACAGACTGACAAGAGTTGGAAAGGACCTTGTAGATTATCTTGTAGGTCAGCCGAAGCAGGAGACCTTACACCATTTCTGACAGATGGCAGTCCAGTCTTCTTTTATTCCCCCCCCCCCCCCGGTCTTTTCTGGGATGAGAAGACCCCAAAAAACAGGAGCGAAAACACCTCCATTTTGATTTTTTTTAAAAAGAGGATTTCTGAACCGGCTGAATATCTGAATTCTTTCAATCTCATTTTGATTTTGTAAAAGAGGATTTCTGAACCGGCTGAATATCTGAATTCTTTCAATCTCATTTTGATTTTGTAAAAGAGGATTTCCGAACCGGCTGAATATCTGAATTATTTCAATCTCATTTTGATTTTTTTTAAAGAGGTTTTCTGAACCGGCTGAATATCTGAATTCTTTCAATCTCATTTTGATTTTGTAAAAGAGGATTTCTGAACCGGCTGAATATCTGAATTATTTCAATCTCATTTTGATTTTTTTTTAAAAGAGGTTTTCTGAACCGGCTGAATATCTGAATTCTTTCAATCTCATTTTGATTTTGTAAAAGAGGATTTCCAAACCGGCTGAATATCTGAATTATTTCAATCTCATTTTGATTTTTTTTAAAGAGGTTTTCTGAACCGGCTGAATATCTGAATTCTTTCAATCTCATTTTGATTTTGTAAAAGAGGATTTCCGAACCGGCTGAATAACTGAATTATTTCAATCTCATTTTTGATTTTGTAAAAGAGGATTTCCGAACCGGCTGAATATCTGAATTCTTTCAATCTCATTTTGAATTGTAAAAGAGGTTTTCTGAGCGGCAGAATATCTGAATTATTTCAATCTGCAAAAGGAGAGTTTAGTTAAATCGTTTTTGAAAAAAAATAAATAGACATTGCCCAACCCCATGGAACAGTCCTTGACGTATAACCACAGTGGGGGAGGAGGTGTCAGGATTTCTGTTCCTAAACAAGGCGATTGGTTAAGTGAGTCACGTCCATTTTTACGATCTTTCATGCCACGGTGGTTAAGCGATGCGTTGGTTATGTGAATCAGGCGGCCATTAAGCGAATCCGGCTTCCTCCGTTGATTTTGCTTGTCAGAAGGCGTCTGGGAAAGGGGCCAGTGGCGATCGTCTGACGCCAGGATACTACAGCTGTCATAGAAACACGCTGGTTTACCGAGTGATCAATGGATTGGGAGGTGCTGTGATGGTCTTAAGCGTCGTAACTTTGAACGGTTGCTGAATGAATGGTTGTAAGTGGAGGATTATCTGTAATTGCAAAGGAGAGAAGCCCAATTAACTGTTAAGGGACTTGTTGGAGGTCTCTTGATCATGGGAGGGGCTCATTCCATCCACCCCATCCCTCCATTCATCCTTCCACTTATCCGTCCACCCATCCAGCCATCCGTTTGTCCCTCCGTCTGTCCATCCGTCCGCTCATCCATCTGTTCGTCCGCCTGTCCGTTCATCTGTCCATTTGTCCCTCCCTCCTGTTCATCTGTCCATCCATCCGTCTGTCCGCCCATCCCACCCTCCATTCCATTCATCCATCCCTCTATCCATCTGTCCATCCATCCCTCCATCACTTCCTCTGTCCATCTGTCCATCCATCCACCCCTCTGTCCCTCCCATCTGTCTGTCTGTCCGCCCATCCCTCCATCCCTTCCTCCCTCCCTCCCTCTGTCCATCCCTCCCTCCTCCCTTCCTTCCTGTCCATCTATCCATCCATCCATCCATCCCTCTATTCATCTGTCCATCCCTCCCATCTGTCTGTCTGTCCCGCCCATCCCTCCATCCTACCTCCCTTCCTCTGTTCATCCATCCATCCCTTTATCCATCTATCCCTACATCCTTCGTTCTGTCTGTCTACCCATCCCTCCTTCTCTCTCTCCATTCCCTTCATCCATTTTTCCATCTTATCTGTTCACCCATCCACTTTCCGGCCTTACGTGACCATCCCATCAAATACCGCAATACTAGACAGGGTTGGAGCTGTCAATCAAAGGAGAGATCAAAAACACAGTTCGGCCCTTCCTACCTTCCTTCCCTCCCACCCAAGCCTCTCAGCTTAACCCCCAGTTGTGGCTCAAAGCTTGGTGGACAACAGCCAGATTTTCACTGCCCTCCAGAAGGCTAAAGGTTAGAGACCCCCTTTGGATCTTAGGCGGGAGACCATTTCAATACAAATCTCTAGGGAGGGGAAACAAAAACAACAATTGCAAGATTTTTCTCCTCCCCCCCCTCAAAAAACAACAACAAAAAAAGGATGGAGGTGAAGGTCACCTTGTGGTGACTTTTCCACCACCTCCCTCCTCAACGATCTGCTTTTCCCACGCATTCACTGCACTTATGCTCTCTTCCCTCCCCCTCTTTCCTCCCTCCACAGTCATTTGTCGTGCGTTTTCTTCTCCGACGCGCGCCCTCCCTCTCCCCGTCGCCCCTGGGGGGGAAAGACACTATTCGAAGCCTTTCCTCTCCGCGCGGAGCCGAGCGGCTCTTTTTTCCCCCCCCTCGCAGCCAATCAATGGCAGCCTCTTCGGCCCCGGCAGGGCTCGGCGAACACCAGATCAATAAGTTATTAGCACCCATTCTGTCAGCTGTAATGTGGAGATTGATCGGGACTGGGGCTACAGCTACGCCGCTTGGCACTTCCCCTGCCTGATAAAGATGACAGATTAAGGGGATTTAAAAAAAGAGGAATTAAGTCTGGTTGTCAAAGGCCGGCACGGGCTGCGCGGGGGAAGGGGGGGGAGCCCCGTGATTGAAGGGGGGACATTTCAGGGACACCTCTGGGCATCTGCGGGCAAAACTGGTGTCTCTCTGGGGCAGCAAGGTGTGAAAAGGTGACGTGCCAGGGCGTAGGATTGGTGCCACGACATAGAAAGTATACAGCATAATCTTAGTCCTGGCAAACCTCTTTTATTCATACGGCTGTGAATTATTGTCATTCCCAATCCGAAAGGCTCTCAAGTAGTCTTTCAGGGGAGTGTTTACAAACACCACCTTATCTCCCTTGGAAAGCTGCCAGAGAACTAATGGCCACACGCAGGGCGAGGCCAAACTTAGCACAGAGTCAAATAGAGCTTTTCCAGAGCTTTTACCGATCAGATGAACGGATTGCTTCCTGCAAAAGCTCACGTCCCGTTCGCTCCTCTTTTATGTCTTATGGGAGGGGCCAATCATCTCCAAGCCTTACTCCCAAGTCGACCCTGTTTTCTTAATTGTTCCTGTCTTCTGGTTGCTCTGCGCATGCGCACACTGGGAACAGGGCTCCCGCTATTCTTCTGCCTCGCTGCTGTCAGACTCCGGAGGCAGCAAAAAACTACCAGATGGCCTTGGCTCCCTCTCTGCCTCCGACGCAGAGCCCTTGTCCGAGCCTTCCCCAGACTCCAGGACTGGCCCACGTTCCTCCCCAACCTCCTCACTGTCCGACTCTACTGCCAGCCCTGCTGGCCGCCAGGTGGGCCACAACCCTTTGCAACACTGCTTTGGGGCTGATGGTTTTGTCATAAAACCAGTCAGGGTTACACACCTGTCCTTCTAAGCATCCTTAAGACAGGTGAGCATCCACCATGCAGTTGGTCCTGGAGTTGCAAATATCACCGAATCTGGAATTAGAACCGTAAGTCGTGCCAATTATAAGCGGGCCCGTGACCCTGCCTGATTTTACAGTCTTTCTTGCAGGGGTTGTTAAGTGAAACCCATGCCGTTAAATGAATCCACTGGACCCAATAGGCGGGGTTTTTTTTTGTCAGGAACCAGAAATCAATCGCCAAATTGTTCCTTTCGTTTGACGGTCTCTGATCTTTCCGTTGTCTCGGACTACACCGCCCATTCCTCCTTGGCAGTCAGGCAAGGGGCTCTTTTCCCTCTTGTTTTGGGCGCCTTTGTATTTGAAACTCCCCCCCCAAACTTTAAATTATGAGGGGTGCCACCTGATCGTAGACAAACCCGGTCGGTGGGTTTTTACGTATTTAAAATCCGATCGCGAAATCTACGCCGAATTAAAATAAATAAACCCATGCCAGGCCCAGTTAAATTCCATAAACCTCTAACTTTGCACGCTGATTAATCGAGGCAGATTAGGGGTGGGGTGGGGGGGAGGAGAGAGAAAAAAATTCAAAATAACCCAATTTGCGTATTTTAAAAATCTTCTTTTCGCGGCACGCGGTGGGTCTCGCAAGTTGCATTGTGAGGCGAGGAAATATTTCCGGCGTCTTAACGCTAGCTCTTAAAAAAACGCCCACAAGCTCATTATCCGGTGGTGGTGGTGGTGGGTTTCCTTTCATTATGGCAACCTTGAGGACTAGAATCTTGGTTTCTCCTCAACAGAAAAACCTTCCTCTTTTCTTCCTCCCCCCCCCCCCCAAGGAGGCAGAATTCAGAGTATTCCACTTTGCATATCTATTGCTTGCTTATGCTGGGATTGGTGGGGGGGGAGAGAAAGAAAGTATGGGGGGGGAATTCTCTGGATGAGAAGAGGCTTAGATGCCTTACAAGGCCGAATTCTTTTCGCGTGCTTTCAATTCCCGCCCCAGCATTATTCTATGGAAGAATATTGATTTTTTCCCCCTTTTTTTTATGTACACGGGAAAGGAAGGGCAAGGCGGTGTGGGAGCAAGGGGTTTCTGTAATTGTGTATGATATATTTTGCACCGGCTGGCAGGGTTTGAGTTGAGACCCTTCCCCAAAAAAGATGGGGGATTGAACAGACAGGGACGATGGAGGAAAATCAGGGACTGTACATTAGTGTGTGTGTGTGTGTGGGGGGGGTAATTCCCCCTTTTTGTTCTCCCCCTATTGTGTCCCCCCTCCCCGCTCCCCCACCCCTACTCCGACCCCCGCGCTGTTTTACATCAGGGCGCAGGAAGCCTCCGGGAAACGCAAGGGAGCCCATCAAATGATGCAGTTAAGTAAGGAAATAAAAGTAGATTTTGCAAATTTATGGCTGGGAGCTCTCGGCATCGATCAGCGAAGGATGGCTGGTGCGGGGGGGGGGGGGTGAGGGTGTTAGAGAAACCCGAGGCGGATGCTCCCAGCAATGAGCCTCCCTCGGTTTTTTTCCTCCCCTGGGTTGGGGTCTGTATTTGTCTGTGTGTGTGTGTGTGTGTGTGTGTGTGTGTGAGGGGGGGAGAGAGAGTGTGTTTGCAAGCCTGAAAAGGCTCACAGATTGTGGTGGTGGTGGGGAAACAGAGGGGGGACGGACAGTGTGTGCATAATTGTGCATTTCCAGCTGAACAACTTCTCTACTCTTCTCTTCCCTTCCTCTCCTCCCTCCTCTCCCCTTTTCCTTTCCTCCCTCCCTCCTTCCTTCCTTTTACCTTCCTCCCCTCCCCTTCTTTCTTTCTTTCTTTCTTTTCTTTCTTTCTTTCTTTCTTTCTTTCTTTCTTTCTTTCTTTCTTTCTTGCTTGCTTGCTTGCTTGCTTGCTTGCTTGCCTGCCTGCCTGCCTGCCTGCCTGCCTGCCTGCCTGCCTGCCTCTCACCTTTTCCTTCCTTCCTTCCTTCCTTCCTTCCTTCCTTCCTTCCTTCCTTCCTTCCTTCCTTCCTTCCTTCCTTCCTTCCTCCTTCCCTTTTACCTTCCTCCCGTCCCCTTCTGCTCCTTTCTCTTCCCTCTATCTTTCCCTTCCTTCCTTCCTTCTTTCCTTCCTTCCTTCCTTCTCCTTTCTTTTACCTTCCTCCCCTCCCCTTCTGCTCCTTTCCCTTCCCTCTATCTTTCCTTCCTTCCTTCTTTCTTTCCTTCCTTCCTTCCTCCCTTTCCTTCCCTTCCCTTCCCTTCCCTTCCCCTCTTCTTCCCTTTTCCTCTGTCTCCTCTTCCTCTTTCTGTTCCATTCTAGATGAAGTTTTAGGTAAAAGGAAAATCTGTCCTGCCCGGTAGCAACGGAGATTGTCTTTTGGAGAGCAAGAAATCTCGAAGCGAATCCCCGAAAGGTGAGAAAAGGAAACTTTTCTGTTTACGATTTCTGCTGGGGTGATGAAGTTGTGTCTGCTTTATTAGGGAGGGAGAGAGGGAGGGAGGGAGGAGGGAATGAAGGACATTGAAAGAGGAAGGAAGAAGAGACGAGGGAGGGAGGGAGGGAGGAAAGGAGGGAAGAAAGGAAGGAAGAAAAGAGACAAGGGAAGGAGGGAGGGAGGAAAGAGGAAGGAAGAAGAGACAAGGGAGGGATGGAAGGAGGAAAGAAGGGAAGGAAGAAAAGAGACAAGGGAAGAAGGGGAGAAAGGAAGGAAGGATGGATGGATTCATTTCCAGGCTCCTGTCTTTGAGAAGATTTATTTTCAAAATTATTTGGAACTTTAATCAGGTCGATCCAGAGCAGGCGAGATACCGGGCATCTGTTTGGCCTATTTTCCTCCCTTTATCCAAATTTATTATCAGTTAACAATATTTTGGAGTATTTTCCAAATAGCTCACCCCTCCTTTCCTCCTTCTGCTTGTTTTCTCCTCCCCTTCCTGCCGCTTCAGGGCCTCCGCTCCAATCAGCAAAGTTACGGGTAGTCCTTGTTTAACGACCATCCGAAGTTAGGACAGCCTCAGAAAAGGGCGAGCTTGGTGGGTCTTGCCCTTCCGACCGTCGTAAAACATCGCCCTCCTCCCCCCTGCCCAGTCACATGATTTCGGAGGGGCTTGGCAGCCCCCTCGCATTTACAGCCCAAAAAAACCCCCAACAACCCAGAAACCCATGGAGTATGGATTCTTTTTAACAACCACGGGGTTTGTTTTGCAATCGTCATAAAAACGGTTGGAGAATCAAGCCAGATCATTATGATGACTAAAAGCAAGCAAAACTTTCCAGTTACTGCTTCCAGCTTCCATTTGGGGCAGGTGGGGGGGGGGGGCTTTTCAAATCCCGGGGAAAGAAATTTGAACCTTGCGCAGGGAGAACGCTCTCGTCAGTGAGTCCAGCTGCAATTCCACTTGGATTGCTAGGAACACTGGGAAACACCGACGGATGGACCTGTCTCTTAATCTCCCTAGATTTTTTTTTGGGGGGGGGGGAAACCTAGCCTTGTGTCATACCCCTTATTGATAAAACCATGTTGGAAATTCCAGGATGATCTTAAACCAGCATTGTTGGCTTCGGTTTTTTTAATTGTTTAAATGCAACCTACAATTTGCAATTTGTGTCCCTCCTTCTCCCCGGCCTTTTGAATAACCCACCAAAGGAGTTTGCAGACCCCCCCCCCCCCCACTTCTAAAAAGTCTTCCCCAAATGAGTGTTGTTATTAGTTGCAAAGTTGTGTCCGACCCATCGTGACCCCGTAGACCACGTTCCTCCAGGCCTCCCTGTCCTCTACCATCCTCTGGAGTCCATTGAAGCTCCCGCCGACTGCTTCAGTGACTCCACCCAGCCACCTCGTTCTCTGCTGTCCCCTTCTTCTTTTGCTCTCCATCGTTCCCTGCATTCGGCTCTTCTTCCTTCTCATTAGGAGGCCAAAGGATTTGAGTTTATTCTTCAGGATCTGGCCTTTTAAGGGGCAGTCAGGGTTGATCTCCTCTAGGACTGACCAGTTGGATGGCCTTGCAGTCCAAGGGACTCGCAGGAGTCTTCTCCAGCACCATCGTTCAAAGGCATCCATTCTTTGGCACTCAGCCTTCCTTATGGCCCCAACTTCCACAGCCGTCCATTGCAACTGGGAAAACCATCGTGAGTGAAAAGCAAACTAGTAGGGGGCCCCTTTTCAAACTTACCTTTCCCTCTTTTCCCCCTTGTAAATAGGCAGCTGTCAATAACGCCAATCAGGGCTCCCTCCCGGCATGCTAATGATTTTATCCAAGGAGGACTTAAGCTCTTTCAAAAGGCCGTTTCTACAATTTTGAATCTGCTCTGGATATCAGTTCTTGGATATTTTCTTTTCTAATTCTCCTTTTTCACCACTTCCTCTTCCTCCTTTCTGTACACACACACACACACACACACACACACACACACACACACACACTCCCTCCCTCTCCCTCCCTGTCTCTCTCTCTCTCTCTCTGTCTCTGTCTCCCACTCTCTGTCTCTCTCTGTCTCTCTCTGTCTCCCACTCTTTATCTCTCTCTGTCTCTCTCTGTCTCCCACTCTCTATCTCTCTCTGTCTCTCTCTGTCTCCCTCTCTCTATCTCTCTGTCTCTCTCTCTGTCTCCCTCTCTCTATCTCTCTCTGTCTCTCTCTGTCTCCCTCTCTATTCTCTCTCTCTCTCTGTCTCTCCCTCTCTCTGTCTCCCTCTCTCTGTCCCTCTGTCTCCCTCTCTCTGTCTCCCTCTCTGTCTCTGTCTCTCTCTCTGTCTCCCTCTCTCTGTCTCTCTCTGTCTCCCTCTCTATCTCTCTGTCTCTCTCTGTCTCCCTCTCTCTATCTCTCTCTCTCTGTCTCCCTCTCTCTATCTCTCTCTGTCTCTCTCTGTCTCCCTCTCTATTCTCTCTCTCTCTCTGTCTCTCTCTGTCTCCCTCTCTCTGTCCCTCTGTCTCCCTCTCTCTCTCTGTCTCTCTCTCTCTGTCTCCCTCTCTCCCTCTCTCTCTCTCTCTCTCTCTGTCTCTCTCTCTCTCTCTCTCTCTGCCCCTCTCTCTCTCTGTCTCCCTCTCTATCTCTCTCTGTCTCTCTCTCTCTGTCTCTCTCTCCAGGCTCCCGTTGCATCCTCTGAAAAATTAATCAAGGTGATAGCAGTTTAATCTATCTCGCGGAGACGCTGAGCTTTAATCAGGCTTCCGTGAAACCCAGCCATCTATCGCTTTGGGGATCAATGCCACGCGTCCCCTCCCCTCTCCTCCCCAAACCGAAGTTGTTCCAGCCGCGCGCCCCCCTCCCCTTCCTCAACTCCCCAATTGGCGTTGTGATCAATCACCTTGCCTGTCCCCCTCGCCTTCGTCCCCGCCAGCTTAATTATTTTATTTTTATCGATTGGTTGATTAAATGTTTACGCCTCCCCGACTCTTGGGGGAGCGAGGTTTCGCAAATAAAAGACACACGACTATAAATTAATACAAGGATAAAAAACCGAAAAAAAATCAAAGGAGACGCGCACACAATCTGGATAACTCGCGCTGTCCTTGCCTGGGTATGCAGTTGCTTTAAGATGGCTCCCTGGGGGCCCTTTTGTGGCCTGCCTTGTATTGATGAGCCCCTTTCACCTACTATGCTGAACTTAGTTCCTGGAATAACCCACTTTCTGGATTTACACAGTCTCCAAACTCTTAGCCACGAATTAACCGAGATTATCCAAGTTTGGCGTGTTGTCCGAATGCAGCCATTTGACTTCTGGCTCGCCAGTTAATCTTCCCTTATTCAGCCATTGGTTGAGCTGCTGTGATGTCACAGAAGAATCCACAAAGGCTCCGCCCACCACTGAAGAAATATCTGTTTTCTGATCATTGTGGAAGGAACCTCCGTGGAAGGAACACGAGAAGTGAGATTGATGAATGGAATGGAATTCTCAAATTTGGGAGGATCACCGTGAGCTGCGTCGCGTTTCTGAAGCCCCAACCTTTTCCTGTTTTGCATCTGATAATACCGTGATACACTGCCCCTGAATGGTGAAGCTCCACATCCCATCAATTTCATTAACTACAGCTCGACAGAACCTTCCATAAATAGTGGCCCATAAATATATATATATACATACATACATACATACATATATGCATATATGTGCATATACATATATGTAGGTCTTTGGTTATTCGGTCTTCTCCCACGTAAAATTGGAAGTGTCTTGGTGACGTTTCGACGAAGTCTCATTCGTCATCTTCAGGCTGGTGTTCTCGGCTTCGTGCTTCCAGGAGCAATGATATACATATATACATACACATACACATACACATACACATACACATACACATACACTTACACATACACATACACATACACATACACATACACATACACATACACATACACATACACATACATATAGAAAAATCTTGGCTTACATAGGAAAAACCTGGCTAAAGAAAAATACACATAAATCCTACGAAAAAGTAAGAAAATAAATACTGTACCTTTACAGGGAGGATACATGAGATGTGGGTGTGGCTTACTGATGAAGGCTAACGAGCCAGAAATAGATCTATATAAGTCTCTCAATGGGCAGCATAGGGCCTGCTGGCTGCCAGAAGAAAAAAAAGCCCAGAAACTAGTGGATGTGATTTCACTGAACTAGGGCTGCAGAAAAATCTTGGCTTATGTAGGAAAAACTTGGCTAAAGAAAAATACACATAAATCCTACGAAAAAGTAAGAAAATAAATACATATGCATATACATATACATATACATATACATATACATATACATATACATATACATATACATATACATATACATACACATATACATACATACATACATACACACACACACACACACACACATATATAATTTTAATCCCTTCCATCTGCAGCAACATCCTTATTGCACTCAATGTCTTTTTTTTAAAAAAAAATGGAACATTTTTGCTGGAAGTCGGTGAACTCAGCAGGATTCTGCTCTTGAATCAATTCTGAGAAATCAATCCCATTTGTTTGGCGCATTCGGATCAATTCGAATCCCCCAATCCGGCCTGATTCGACTGGGGGTACGGGGGAGGGGAGAGGTGAGGTGCCTCTAAAAAGCAGACGCCTAGTTTAAAATCGCCAGAAGCGTCGGACACAATCCAAACAGTTTTGAATCGATTTGGCTTTTTTTTTCTGATCGTGATCCGCGTTCGAAATCCATCTCGGTCGGATGCTATGGTACCAGACAACATGCCACTTGGGCTGTTTCTCTGAGACTTTAGAAAATAAGTAATAAATATTAACACATCAACTAATAACGGTAATAATAATATCATAACACAGGTACTGAGAATAATCGTAATAATATAACCAAATAATTTTAACTTAAGTTTCTTTTTATATTGGCTTATTTACATTTTTGTTAACGATAATGATTGTAGTTATAAACCATCTCTCTTTTTAATAGAAACATTCATTTTCTTCCTCTAATTTCTACCTCTTGTCTCTAACCACTCAGAAAATCTATTCCAGATCAAATAACATTCGGTGTCTTCTTTATCTTTTATTTTTAAAGTTAGTCTGTTCATTTCAGCACAATCTAAAAAAATTTCAAATTACTTTCTCATGTGATAGGGTGTTCTCATTTTTCTAGTATTTAGCAAATACCTTGTTTGCCCCAAAATAAGACAATCCCCTGATAATAAGCCCAATTGAGCTTTTGAGCGCATGGCAATAAGGCCAAGCGCTTATTTCAGGGTTTGAAAAAAAATATAAGACAGGGTCTTATTTTCATGGAAACCCTCTGATATTATGTTCAACAAATACATTTCTGGTTTCAGATCTATATTCGGTTTAATTATCTTTTCCAGACAGCTACGTATTTTCTCCCAATGTTTTCTTGCTTTGATACACATCCACCACATAGGATAGTAAGTACCTGGGATCTGATTGCATTGCCAGCATTTGGAAGACATATTACTGAACATTAGTTTCTGTGAGTCTTTAAAACCATCTGCATGTTTTTTTTGCTTTGGCTGCCCCAAGCATTAAGCTTCTCGGCAAGAGCTAGGCAGCGATGTCAAGATGGTGTTTCCTGCCCATGTGCAGAGTTTCCTATGACTTTTTTTCTCCTCTCCTCTTCTACTGCATCTTTGGGCTGTTAGGAGCTGAATATACAAGTGTAGAAAACACACACACACATCACAAAAAATTATAAAGGTTGCCGTTTGCTGCTTGGTCAGATTTTTTCAGCGTGTTCCTCTGGGCAACTGAGAATTTGCAAAATGGGGGGGAGGGGGGGGAGAAGCTTTAGGCTCTTCCCCCTCCCCAACCGTCAAAGTGAGAATGAAAGGGGAATTGCCAAGTTGTCTGCCTGGATGGGAAGGGTGGGGGGCAGTTTCTCTCCTCCCCCCCTCCCATGTTTTGCACCTGAAGCCTTTCCCCGCACGATGTGTTGACAGTAATTAAAAATGCCACACTCTCTTTCTCTCTCGGTCCTATTTCCTGCAACCGCTAACTTATTACCGGAGGGGGGAAACGATTGTGGCTCTTGAAACTGGACGGATTTTTCTTCCTCTCCTGCACACTTACACACACACACAGCCATGTGCGCACACACGGATCCGGGGAAGGAGATGACAGACAGTTGGTGCAATGGGGCGTTTTGTCTCCTGGGACTTTCGGGGTCGTTCGGCCGCTGAATGTGGGTGGGCTTGTCAGTCACTGGCGGCGGGGGGGGGAGTATTGGCAGCGGGAAGGTTGGGGAGGGGGGGTGAGTTCGAAAGTCTAGACAACGTTGCTTCCTTCCCTGGGGTGAGGAGTGGGCTGCAAGAGCTGAGTCTTTTCTCTGCTTCGTTAACCCCTCCCCCAATGAACGGGTCTCAAGCTGGTGGGTTTCCTGGAAAAAGGGGAATTTCTGTTGTTGTTGTTTTGTTTTTTTGCACAATGCAAGAAAAGTGAGTTTTAAAGCAATGGCAATATTGCTATTGCTTTAAGGTTGGGTGGCTCAGTGGCTCAGATGCTGAGCTTATCGATCCGAAAGGTTGGCAGTTCGGCGGTTCGAATCCCTTGTGCCACGTAACGGGGTGAGCTCCTGTGACCTGTCCCAGCTTCTGCCAACCTAGCAGTTCGAAAGCACGTAAAAAGTGCAAGTAGAAAAATAGGGACCCCCTTTGGTGGGAAGGTCACTGCGTTCCGTGCGCCTTTGGTGTTGAGTCACGCCGGCCACGTGACCACGGAGACGTCTTCGGACAGCGCTGGCTCTTCGGCTTTGAATCGGAGAGGAGCACTGCCCCCTAGAGTCGGGAACGACTAGCACATCTGTGCGAGGGGAACTAAGAGGTTTACAGAGTCAGCCTTTTGCCCCCAACAATCTGGGTCCTCATTTTACCCACCTTGGAAGGATGGAAGGCTGAGTCAACCTTGAGCCGGTGAGATTTGAACCGCCGAACTGCAGCTGAAGTAGCCTGCAGAGAGCAGATCTGCTTAAAAATCGGGCTTGGGTCTTGGGAAGTTTGCCCCACACCACGGTGCTGGGGTGATCTCCTTCCCACTCTTCCCTTCTTCCCAATCCTTTCACGCAGAGTCTCCTTGTGGCGTCTCATCCATCGCCAAACAGGGATTTTCGTGGTTTTTTTGAAAATCAGGAACCGTCAGCTCGGTCCTGCTTTGCTTACTAACGGAAGTTCGGCTACCCATTATGGTTCATACATTGAGGGCTGCTTGCAAGATGGAAAGCCCTACGGTTGCGCTTCCAAACAGCCTTTGAATCCTTGATAATGGTAGTTTGTGGCCATAAGTGAATTCCCCTTCTCCTTCTGCCGCCTGGATTTTTCCATCAAGTTGCGGCTTTTCTCTGGCACCAAAATGGTAGTTTTAACGTTTCATACAAAAGTGATGTGTAAATAGTGTGAATTTAAAAACAATGAGAGAGAGAGAGAGAGAGAGAGAAAAACCAGCAAGGCTTCCTCCAGCTAGCATCTTCCAACTCCCACGAACAATTTTAGTCTTTGCTTTGCAGCTGAAAATAGCAAAGAGACATTTAAACCGGCACTGCTGTTGATGTCCAGGTCTTGCTAACGGAGTCTTCTTTAATCAGATTTGTTGATAAAGAAAAGGCAATGGCGTTGCAGAAGTCTCGACAGCGAGATACGTTCCCTCGAGCGCTTAAATTCGGCTAGTCTTATCATTCTCTTTTTAAAGGAGAGTTGGCGGAAAAAAAGATGCAGAACCCCTGACAAAAAGTCTTTCCTAAATAAATAAATAAATAAATATCCAGAAATAGTTAAATTCAACAGTCCTTCTGCTGCATTGCGTGCTAAAATGTGCTAGACTCCGTCGGAAGGGGATTTTGACACTCCGTAAAATGAGGCACCATTCGTTGAGCACCAAATCCTTTCCTGGGCCTCGTTTTCAACTCTTTGTATTCGGAATCATGAGGACTAGGAACTTAACTCGGCGAAGGGAACGCCGCGATGCAAAAAATGGTGTTACATTGGTAAGAACCCCTTCTTTCTCACTATTCATCCTCTTTTTTTTTTTTGCCTTTCTGCCGCTCACAGAAAACTCCCACACGCCCCTGTTGGAGGGCCCGGTGACGCAGATGACTCCGGAGGAAGATTACCGGCGGCTGATGTCCGCACTCAATGAACACAGCACTTTCGAAGAGCAGCAACAGCAACAGCAGCGTCTCTACCAGTTGGCCGGCGGGATCTCCGTCCCGAGTCACAGCGGTGAGGATGGGGAATTCTGGGAGTTGAAGTCCGCGCAGAGACTCTGAGAGTGCCTGGGTTTTATACCTTCTCTGGGCTTTTGAATTCGAACTTGCATTCTGATTGGTTGTCAGACTCCCATGGGGTCATGCAGGGGTAACTTTGTAGGTTGTCCGTATCCTAGGCATGGTTGACTTGTGCTAGGTGATGATGTAATGAAAGTGCTTTGGGATTCCTATTATGGCTCTGCCTGAAGGAGGTAGACCTTTGTTATGTAGAATAAACTGGCCCAGGCCTTAACGGCCCATCGACAAAGAAGAGGTGGGATTTTCTGCCTCCCTTTTCGGGGAAATATTCTGCCCTTTTAATATTTCCTAAAATATCTCATTTTCCTAGGAGACGGGTGGGTGCTAACGTCGTACAATACGAAGGACAATTGCAGGAATTGGGTGTATCTAGCTTAGTGATAAGAAGGACATGATCTAGTTTAGTGATAAGAAGGACATGATACCAGAGTTCCAGTATTTAAGGGACTGCCCCAGAGAGGAGGGGGTTCAAACTAAGCCAGGAAGATGATCTGGCTTCTGGCGTGCACATGGTCACCGGGCAGCTGCCCTTACTGGTTTTCGGCAACCGCGCACGCACTCCCGTTTCGGCATTCGGTGCCGAAAAGATTCGCCAACACTGATATAGGCTGAACTAAAACTCCGCATTGGGGACAGGAAGGGCATCCGGCCAGTAAACAACTCCACTCCATTCAGTTGCCCAGACTCCACCCCGCTAAGGGATTATGGGGTCGTTTAAAAAAAAACAACAACAGATGATAATGATTTTGGGGTCTGATTGTAAATGCAGGATGGCCACTTCTGAGCAGGGCAAAGTTTTTTTTTGCTCTTATTGGCTGGAAGATGTTTTAATTCACCCTTGGTGCTCGGAGGGTGCCCGCTGGGGAAACGAGGCTCAATTATAAATGGTATTTCTGCCAGGCAAAGCTCTTGATGATATGCAGGCACCACCGGTGGCTCCAACTCATCTTTAATTATTTAGGAGGTTTTTTTGTGTGTGTGTGCTTTATTTATTTATTTGTGGCTTTAATTGCGGCGTCTGCTTCTTCCTCCTCCTCCCCAACTCGCCCCCCCACCCTAATTCCGCATTTCCCTCCTTGTAAATAGGCTTATAAGCAGCTATAAGGATTTCCCCTCACCTCCTTTATATTTTATTAAGCTTGCATCAGAATAAAAACACAGAAAACCTTCTATAGCAGTGATGGCTAACCTTTTTGCCGTCACGCGGCAAAAGCGGGGGGAGCAGGGGGGGGGTCTCGCCCACGTGTACCCACACCCGTAATTCAATGTGTCCCCCCCATGCATGCATGCACGAATCCCCTGCACTCCCCCCCGCTTTTGGCACGCGATGGCATGGTGGGCCCAGTAGACCCGTTTTTCACCGGAAACAGCCCATTTGCCGACTTCCGGTGGGATTGGAAGGCCCGTTTTTTCACCCTCCCCAGGCTCCAGGGCCTTTCTAGGAGCCTGGGCAGGACGAAAATGGCCTCCCCTCCCCGGATGCCTTCTGGAGGCTGGAAATAGCCTGTTTCCTGACTTCCAGTGGGCCTGGAAGGCCCAAAAATCAGCTGGCCGGCACACACATGCTTGCCGGAGCTGAGATAGGGCAATGCTCGCGTACCCACCAATATGGCTCCGTGTGCCACAAGTTTGCCTTCACAGTTCTATAGCTTCAGTAGGCAGAGTTTTCGTTCGGCTAGCTCACATCCCGAAGAGCCAGCCGAAACTCTTCCCATTCCTTTCAAATTTGGCCTCTCTTCCGGTGTGAGATTTGGCCGCGGGAGCCTTGAATTCGTAAATGGAACTTTGCGCACGCTCAGGGGCTCTCTTGACCCACCGCGAAAAGAGCGAGCGGAATTCGCCGGCAAAGCCTAATCTTGGTTCCATTTGATTCCCACGAGGGTTTGCGACGACTGATAGCGGATTTTATTCCTCTCGGCACAGATATCCTCCGAGCGCGTCAAGAGGTCGCCTCACGAAACCCCAGCGGCCTAGAGCCTCACCTTCCTTCGGCCAGCAACTCCTCCAGCCAGCGCAGAAAGCAGGGGCTTCCTCAGCACCGGGATTCACACTTCAGTGAGAGGTATCTCGACGCCGTGCCCATCCTTACGTTCGTACAGGCGGTCCTCGGCTTGCGACTTGTTGAAGCGACCGTTCAGAGTTACGACGGCGCTGAGAAAAGTGATTTACTTACCATCGTAATGAGCTGCCGGCTTTGGCGAGTCTGTGGGGAAGTTGGTGGGGAAAGGCCACCAATCATCTTGCAATGTGTCGTTTAACGGCTGCATAACAAAACAAAACAAAAACATCCGTTAAAATCAGGCCTGGTCATACCACACTGGTGAACAGTAAGTTTTCTGGTTCTGGTGACGGTCGTAAGTCGAGGACTGCCTCCACAGCTCTTTTGCAAAACTGGGAAGCTGTGCCAAGGTCTGGGGCTCGAACAAAAGCCAACGACAGGCAGGGAGATTTATGGCGTCTCCCTTTCTCCGGGAGGTGGGTGGTAATGCACATTGGGGGGGGTCGGCGGCGGGGGGGGGGCCTGGAAGCCGCTTGGCGTGGTGCTAAAATTCCATTTCAGCTTCCTGTCGGACTCCGCAGGGATTCGATCAGCACAGGGAGGCCATTGTGGCAGGAAGAATAATTAGCTGTTGAAAAATTCAGCCGGTTGCTGGAGGCAGCCGAGAAAGGAGAGGAGAGGCAGGAGAGGGAAAGATCCGTTCCCGGTTTGCAGCCTTTCAGATGATGGGATATGGATGGGGGGGATCCCTAGCTGAGGAAAGGGGTTCAAAATGGGCTCGAGGAAGCAGGCAGGAACGGCCCAAGTTCAGCGGTGAGGATGGGAAATTCTGGGAGTCCACACGCCTCGAGACTTTGGAAAGAGTGCAGAGAAAAGCCGCAAAGATGATTTGGGGGGGGGGTGGGCTGGAGGCGTACGTAGGACGATTGCAGGGATTGGGTGTGTCCAGTTTAGCGATAAGGGATGTGGTGGCTCAGTGGCTAAGATGCTGAGCTTGCCGATCGAAAGGCCAGCAGTTCAGCGGTTCGAATCCCTAGCACCGTGTAACGGGGTGAGCTCCCGTGACTTGTCTCAGCTTCTGCCAACCTAGCAGTTCGAAAGCAGGTAAAAAATGCAAGGAGAAAAATAGGGACCCTTTTTGGTGGGAAGGGAACTGCGTGTCATGCGCCTTTGGCGTTGAGTCATGCCGGCCACATGACCACGGAGACGTCTTCGGAGAGCGCTGGCTCTTCGGCTTTGAAACGGAGATGAGCACCGCCCCCTAGAGTCGGGAACGACTAGCACCGATGTGCGAGGGGAACCTTTCCCTTTCGTTTAATGAAAAGGAGGACGAGGGGTGACACGATAGCGGTGATCCAATATTTGAGGGGGTTGCCACAAAGACGAGGGGGTCGAGCTATTCTCCAAAGCCCCGGAAGGCAACAAACAATGGATGGAAACTAACCGAGGAGAGAAGCAACCTGGAATTTACGGAGAAAATTGCCATCGTGGTTGGGGCTTATGGGGGTTGTAGTTGACCCATGAACTTTGGTGTCCGAGGTCTGCTCTTGTATAGCCTGCTTTTTTTTGTGGGGGGGGGGGGTGTCTGTGTTGTTCGGTGGGAGCGACGACGGGGTTAAAATGAAGCAGCACACCGGGTGTGCCTACTAATGACTTAGAAACATCGATTATGTGAAGGCCATTAGTGCGTATTGTTAAAGAAAAAAGCCAATAGTTTTAAAGCTTAGCAAACCATTTGTCTCCTCTTAAAGGACATATCAAATTTAGCCTCGGCGGGAGTTAAGATCCTCTAATATCTTTGCAGGCAGGTTTGGGAGGGGGGGGAACGATACGGGTGGGGGGGGAAGTATTTACTCGCGTGCAAATAGGCAAAGCCAAGCGAGCGCCCATTATAGAAAACCGTATCGATCCCCTTTCCCTTTTTAAGTTGATTTATTTTTATTTTTTTATTTTTTAAATTTGATTTATATGCCGCCCTTCTCCGGAGACTCAGGGTGGCTTACAATGCGTTAAGCAATAGCCGTTATACTTTTGTATATTTATATTTATACAAAGTCAGCTTATTGCCCCCAACAAACTGGGTCCTCAATTTACCCACCTTAGAAAGGATGGAAGGCTGAGTCGACCTTGAGCCTGCCTGGGATTGAATATGCAAGTAATTGCAGCAGCTGGATCTTAAATGCTGCCTTTGTAGGAGGCATTATTCCCCTACTCTACTCAGGCGTATTTATTTTTTTTAATATTTTTTTTTTGGAAGACTGATCTCACATTGGCTCCCAAGGCTGCGAAAGAGGAGGATTAGAACTCATGACCCAGAAGAGCAAAAAAGCCCTGGCCGAAAAGCAGGGGTGAAATGTTCCCAGTTCGGACTGGATCGCCCGATCCGGTAGCGATGATGGCGGGTGGTTCGGAGAACCGGTAGCAAAAATCCCTGCCCCCCTGCCTCCCTCCCCACCCATGCCCAGCTGAACTGCACGATCATCAGAGGCTTTTTTAAAAAAAACTTTTAAAAATATTTTTTCTACAACTTTTCGGCCGAAAAAATGCTTTTAAAAGTAAAAAAAAAAGCCTCTGATGATCGCGCGGCTCAGCTGGGATCGTCAGAGGCTTTTAAAAGCTTTTTTTCTACAACCTCTAAAAAAAATGCTTTTAAAAGCCTCTGACGATCCCAGCTGAGCTGCCTGGTCGTCAGAGCCTTTTAAAAGCATTTTTTTTTACAACCTCTTCGGCCGAAAAACTGCTTTTAAAAGTTAAAAAAAAAAAAAAGCCTCTGATGATCGCACGACTCAGCTGGGATCGTCAGAGGCTTTTAAAAGTTTTTTTTTTAAAAAAAACAGCCTCTGATGATTGCATGGCTCAGCTGGGATCGTCAGAGGCTTTTAAAAGCATTTTTTTCTTCGGCCAAAGAGGTTGTAGAAAAAAATGCTTTTAAAAGTTTTTTTTTTAAAAAAAAGTTGGCCACGCCCACCCAGTCACATTATTGCCCCCCCTCCACCAAGCCACGCCCACAGAACCAGTAATAACAAATTTTACATTTCACCACTGCCGAAAAACATAGGCGTTTGAGGGTAGTTTTAAGGGGAGAGAAGGGCGAGAGAGAGAGAAAGAGAAGTCCATCTGTTCGGCTATATAGTTGGCTGTAGAGTTATGGGGGTGTGTGACAACCCCCCCTGCAGAGAAGATCAGTTTAATACCTGCCGTGTGACCGTAAATCTTGCCCCCCCCACCCCACCCCGCCCGCTTAATCCTTGCCAAATAACGTCAGCAGCTCCTGCCAACTCAGCTGCCCGTAAGCAGATTGGCCTGGGTGACACCGGATTCGCAAGAGCACTTTGCCAAGTCCGAATTAACCCGTTTTTCGTGCCTCTCCCTGGGAGGGGAAATCCTTGGTTTGGAGAGGGCGGGGGTGAGTGGGTGAGAGAAATGACCCATATTCCAGAAACTTTAAAAAAAAAAAAGTTCCCAACCCTCAAGAATCTGCTTCTGTCATTTTCTTGGCAGATTTTGAGTTTTGGCTGATCCAACTAGAGTGATGAGGGGAGTGGAGGCTAAAACATATGAAGAACAATTGCAGGAACTGGACAATGGCTGATCTAGTGAAGAGAAGGACCAGGGGAGACAGGAGAACAGTCTTCCAATATTTGAGGGGTTGCCCCAGAGAAGGAAGGGGAGGTGGTCAAGCTATTCTCAAAGGCACCCAAAGGCCAGACAAGGAATAATGGATGGAAATTGAAGGAGGAGAGATTTAACCTAGGAATGAGGAGAAATTTCCTGACGGTGAAAACTATCAGCCGATAGTACGGAAGTTGCCTTTGGAAGTTGTTGGAGCTTTGTCCCTCGAAGCTTTCAAGAAGAGACCGGATTGCTATTTGTCCAAAAGGGTTGGACTAGATGACCGACAAGGTCCCTTCCAACTCTGTTCATCTCAAATAATCTAATGTCTTTGAGAAGGGCCTCTGTGCCAGTAGTGGTCGTAAATGCAGGTACGCCTCGATTGAATGACCATAATTGAACCCAAAGTATCTTATCTATCCGTCCTACCTACCTACCTACATCTGTCTTTCTCTATCTATCTATCTATCTATCTATCTATCTATCTATCTATCTATCTATCTATCTCCATCCATCCATCCATCCATCCATATCTATCTATCTATCTATCTATCTATCTATCTATCTATCTATCTATCTATCTATCTATCTATCTATCTCTATCTATCTATCTATCTATCTATCTATCTATCTATCTATCTATCTATCTATCTATCTATCTATCTCCATCCATCCATCCATCCATATCTATCTATCTATCTATCTATCTATCTATCTATCTATCTATCTATCTATCTATCTATCTATCTATCTATCTATCTATCTATCTCTATCTATCTATCTATCTATCTATCTATCTATCTATCTATCTATCTATCTATCTATCTATCCATCCATCCATCCATCCATCCATCCACCCACCCACCCACCCACCCACCCACCCATATCTATCTATCATCTATCTATCTATCTATCTATCTATCTATCTATCTATCTATCTATCTATCTATCTATCTATCTATCTATCTATCTATCTATCTATCTATCTATCTATCTATCTATCTATCTATCTCTACCTACCTACCTATCTCTCTCTACCTATCAATCTACCTATTTATAAATCTATATCTTATCTATCTACAGTATCTATCCATCCATCCATCTCTATCTATCTCTACCTACCTACCTACCTGCCTACCTACCTATCTCTATCTACCTATCAATCTATCAATCTACCTATCTATAAATCTATATCTTATCTATCTACAGTATCCATCCATCCATCCATCCATCCATCCATCCATCTCTGTCTTTATCTGTCTGCCTCTGTCTATCTATCTACAGTATGTATATCTAACTGCCTGTCTGGCTGTCCGTCCATCCATCCATCCACCAATCCATCCATCGCAATAGCCCTTGGACCTATATACTGCTTCACAGTGTTTTCTAGCCCCTCTCTAAGCAGTTTACGAATGTCAGCCTCATGGCCTCCCAAAACAATCCGGCTCCTCCTTTTTCCGACCTCGGAAGGACGGAAGTCCGAGTCCACCTCAAGCCGGTCAGGATGCAGAAAATGAGGTTTAACCTGAGTTACGCGATCTGGTGGCAAGACGCACCGAGGGGGGGACGGAGGCCAGCCGAAAGACAGGGGTAGGTGGGTAGGCGAGTAGGTGGATGGGCTAACCAAGCCTTCTTCCCCATCGATGTCCCTCTGCAAATTTCCCTGCGGCCCCTTCCTTCCTTCCTTCCTTCCTTCCTTCCTTCCTTCCTTCCTTCCTTCCTTCCTTCCTTCCTTCCTTCCTTCCTTCCTTCCTTCCTTCCACCACCACCCTTCCTCGCCCGGTGTAGGAGGTCAGCCAAGGGCCACCGGGTCTGCTTAATGGGCAGAGCGGTTAAACGCCACTTGATTTCCCAAATTGGTCCTTACCCAGCAGGTGGCAAGGCTCTCCCGGGCCCCCCTTTCTCTCTCTCTCGTCTCCCAGTGATTATTACAGCTAATTACGATCAGGACCAGCTCCTCCCTCCCACCCCCTGTCCCCCTCCCCCTAGCTTTAATTGTCCGTTATTCATCGGCTTCAGCTGTCTGTCCAGAGTGGGGCTTGGCAGACCCCGGTCGGCCCCCGGTCTAATTGCAAGGCCAGAGGGATTAGGTCCGGTGATTACACCCTTCACGCTGTAATTACATCAGCATCGCTCGGCTTGCGGCGCCCAGCGCTTAACCGCCCCCGAAGGTCATGCGCTGCGTTACCTGAGATTAATTGGCGCTGCCAGCCAAGTGCGAGGCTCTGGCGGAACAGTTATGCGATTAGCATTAACATTTCAACAGCCGCCGATCGATCCAGCCTCAGCCTGACTGGCCCAGCCGTGGCTGTCCTCCAGACACACCGGGAGCTGTGCAATTAGTTTAGACGAGGAAGGGAAGGAGGGGAGGGGGCGGGGAAGAGGGGAGGGGGGAGGACGGGGAGGGGGAGGCCCTGCAGAGGCAGACGGGAGGGGAGGGCTGGCAAGGGAAAGACAGATGGGCCGAGAGGAGGGGAGGGGTGTCTTTGCAAGCGGGATGGTTTAATACACGTTTGCAGATTTCCCGGCCTTTTCAATCCTCTTTTGCAAGTCTTAGGAAGTGTTGCGTGCGGACAGACAACGGATCGGGGTGTGTTTGTGGTCTTGCGCTGGCTTTGCCGCCCCGTGAGCTTCTTCAGAAGCACCCTGCTAGCTGTTGGCATCCATCGAGGACCCAGGTTGTTAGGGGCAAAAGGCTGACTCTGTAAACCGCTTAGAGGGGGCTGTAAAGCATTGTGAAGCGGTATATAAGTCTAAGGGTTATTGCTATTTTCCTTCCTTCCTTCCTTCCTTCCTTCCTTCCTTCCTTCCTTCCTTCCTTCCCTCTCAGTGCTTAGAATGCATATTGCAGGCTAACTAACTCTGCCCACTGCCAGCAGTTCGATCCTGACCGACTGGCTCTAGGTTGACTCAGCCTCCTGTCCTTCTGAGGTCGGTAAAACGAGGACCCAGATTGTTGGGGGCCAAGAGGCTGACTCTGTAAACCGCTTAGAGGGGGCTGTAAAGCATTGTGAAGCGGTATATAAGTCTAAGGGTTATTGCTATTTTCCTTCCTTCCTTCCTTCCTTCCTCCCTCCCTCCCTCCTTCCTTCCTTCCTTCCTTCCCTCCCTCCCTCCCTCCCTCCCTCCTTCCTTCCTTCCTCCCTTCTTTCCTTCCCTCCCTCCCACTGCTTAGAATTAAGTATTGCAGGCTAACTAACTCTGCCCACTGCCAGCAGTTCGATCCTGAACAACTGGTTCCAGATTGACTCAGCCTCCTGTCCTTCCGAGATCGGTAAAACTAGGACCCAGATTGTTGGGAGCAAGAGGCTGACTCTATAAACCGCTTAGAGAGGGATGTAAAAGCACTATGAAGCAGTATATAAGTCTAAGCGCTATTTCTATTTAGCATCCGCCGGCTTGTAGGATCAGGATTTTTTTTTTTTAGAATGGAAAGTGTGGTATCGTAATCCAGGGGAACGTTGGTCCCATCATCCCCTGCAAAGAAGACACCCCTAACTAACTAGCAATGAACGAGCCGCTGGGTCTGTGCCAAAAGTGTATGTTAGGAGGACCCCCCCTCCGCCCCCCCCCCCCCCAGGGCTGCGTGCCCCCTTTGTGGTATCCTTGGATTAATGCCTCTCGCTTCTTACTTCTTAACGTGATGGAATAAAATTGCTTTCATTTTGGTTTCTTTTTAATGACGGAGCGCGGAAAGTAAATTTGGATCGTTTTGAAAGTGGGGGGTGGGAGGGGCAGGCCTGCGAAGCTGTGAGAAAGCCAGTTGTGGGTCCCTAGCTGGGGAAACTTATTTTGGGGGGGTTCAACCGAAGGAAAAAGACAGACATGAGGCTGCAAATCATATTGAAGTTACTATATCTTCCGATTTTCTCCTTTTGCCTCCTTTTTCACATTCTCCTTTGTGCTTCCTCTCCATAGGGAGATGTCCCACCCCCCACCTCTCCTGTCGCCCCAGAATGCTCCCCACATCGCTTTAGGGCCTCACTTGAGACCGCCTTTTCTGGGGGTGCCCTCGGCTTTGTGCCAGACGCCAGGTAAGAGGGACACACACACACACACACAGTGGGGTGAAAGGGCCTTGGGGGAGGGGGTTGGCGGAGGGAGGGAGAACGGAGGCTTTAAGCTGGGAGGAGGAGGGGGGGGTTCATTTATTTCTCTTTTTTTTCACCCATCCTAAGGGCCATTTGAGGGAGGGGTGGGGAAATACGCTGGAAGGAAGGGATGGGTGGATGGGGGAGGGAGGGAGGGATAAGGGAGCCTGAGAATGTGGGGGGTTTCCCCCCCTCTTCCTTCGCTCTGCTGCTTCTTTTATTAATTTCTTCTCTCGGTGTAAGTCTGCTCCTCCCTGCCCCCTGCTCCCCCTCTGGTTAATGCAGTCCATTAATTAATTAATTAATTAGTTTGCTCATTCTCATTCTATGTCCTCCGTTTTTTCTTTCTCTCTTTCCCCCTGGTGTCTTCCTTCCTGCCTTCCCTCCTCCCACCCTTATCTCTCTTCCTCCTTCCTCTTTCAGTCCTTCCTTCCTTCCTCTTTTAGTATCCTTCCTTTCTTTCTTCCCTCCCTTGTCTCCCTTCTTCCTTCCTCTTTCCTTCCTCCCTTCTTCCCTTCCTTCCCCCCTTGTCTCTTTTCTTCCTCCCTCCCTCCCTCCCTCCCTCCCTCCGTCGTCTCTCTTCTTCCTTCCTCTTTCAGTCCTTCCTTCCTTACTCTTTCAGTATCCTTTCTTCCGTCCCTCCCTTGCCTCTCTTCTTCCTTCCTCTTTCTTGCCTCCCTTCCTTCCTCCCTTGTCTCTCTTCTTCCTCCCTCCCTCCATTGTCTCTCTTCTTTCTTCCTCTTTCAGTCCTTCCTTTCTTCCCTCCTTCCTTCCTCCCTCCCTTGTCTCTCTTCCTCTTTCAGTCCTTCCTCCCTCTTTCCTTCCTCCCTCCCTCTCTCCTTTTTGTCCACCTCCTTTCCCCTTCTTTCTGTTTTCCTCTTTTTTTTGTCTACATCTCTCCCTCCCTTCCTCCCTCCCGCTGCAATTTCCCCCTGGTTAATTCATCTCCTTCCTGGCTTTGCAGCCACCTTCTCTCTCTCTCTCTCTCTCTCTCTTGCACACCCACCCACTCACTCAGCCTCAATTTCCGGGCCGGACGTTCGTTGTTCCATCGCTTGACGGAGCATGCAGGGAAACCGAACCTCGAGCTGGCAAAGCACAGCCGCAGGTTTTACCCTCTGCCCTCCCCCCTCTCTTCTAGCCCGAGTTCACGTTGTTTCTCTTCCCTTTTTCAAGGTTACGGTTTCCTCCAGCCAGCCCAAGCGGAGATCTTTGCCCGCCAACAAGAGATGCTCAGGAAACAAAACCTTGCCAGGTGAGAGTTGCAACACGAGTCCAATACACGGCCGGGCTTGGCACCTGCGATCTCCTGCCCCTCCCGCCCCCGCGTTGGTCCCTGGACGGCCAGCAATTACTGGGTAACCTTGGCAGAGAACCAGCACAATGGGGTGTCCTTTTTATCCTGGATTTTTCTGGGCAGCCGGCCTCGTTTGAAGAACATGAGCAATAGGAGATGTGGATTTCACTGGTTGGGCCTGGCAGTGTCGTGGCCCACCAGTGGCCAGCAGAGCTGGTAGCAGAGTTAGACAGTGAGGAGGATGGGGAGGATCATGCGCCAGTCCTGGAATCTGGGGAAGGCTCAGACGAGGGCTCGGTGTCAGAGGCAGAGAGGGGGCCAGGTCCATCTGGTAGTTCTTTGCTGCCTCCAGAGTCTGACATCAGCGAGGTAGAAGAACAGCCTGTTCCCAGGGTGAGCATGCGCAGAGCTGCCAGGAGACAGGAACAATTAAGAAAACAGGGTCGACTTGGGAGTAAGGCTTGGAGATGATCGCTCCCTCCCATAAGACATAAAAGAGAAGCCAACGGGATGTGAGCTTGTGCAGGAAGCAGTTAGTTCATCTGGCCAATTCAAGATTTGAAAATTCTGTTTGTGACTCTGTGCTAAGTTTGGCCTCGCCCTGCATGTGGCAGTTAGTTCTCTGGCAGCTTTCCAAGGGAGATAAGGTGGGTGTTTGTAAACCCTCCCCTGCAAGACTGTTTGAGAAGCCTTTCGGACTGGGAATGACAATAATGCACAGCTGTAGGAACAAAAGAGGTGTGCCGGGACTAAGATTGTGCTGTACACTTTCTAAGGAAGACCAGGCAGAGTCTGTGCCTCCCGCGCTGGGTTCTGCTTCACAGTTGTCAAGTGAGTTTTCCCCATCTTACAACCTTTCTTTCTACAGTTGCTAAGTGAATCTGCAGTTCTTTAAGTTAATCACACAGTTGTTAAGTGAATCAGGCTTCCCTGTTGATTTTGCTTGCCAGAAGGTCACAAAAGGGAGTTGCGTGACACTGCAACCGTCATAAATGTGAGTCGGTTGCCCAGCATCTGACTTTCAATCACGGTGACCACGAGAATGCTGCCGTGGTCCTAAGTGTGAAAAATGGTCCTAAGTCACTGATTTCAGCGCCGTTTGTAACTTCAAACAGTCACTAAATGAATAGTTGTAAGGGTTACTGGTGGAAGCAGTGGGATTTCAATTACAGACCTTCTCATCCAAACCCAATTCTTTACCTGCGTAGGCTGGAGATGTCAGCGGAAATTATCCGGCAGAAAGAACTGGAGAACCTTCACCGCCAGAGGCTCCTGGCGACCGATCCCATGAGTTTGCACCCGGGACTTCCCCCAGACCATCCTGCTTTGCGGAGTCTCCACGACATCCCAGAAGGACACCCGCTTCGAGACGAGCTCTCCCGGAGGAACGCTATGCTAGTCCTCCGGCATAACAACGCCCCGCTGCTATCGCTCAACCCCCAAGGGGTCCCCGCCGTCTCCACCACCCCTCCTAAGGAGCAGGGCACGCGGAGGGGCAGCCGGAAGGCCGCACACTATCGCTCCGAGGCGCTGGGCCAGAGCGAATCCAAAGACTTGTTGGATAGCCGTCCGCCGGACAGCAACAACGAGGAAATGAAGGACTCGGATAGCGACGGCGAAGCGAACGACGAGAAACCGGACGCTCTAAAGCCCGAGAACAGCGGTGGGGCTGTTGGCGAGGTTAAGGAGTGCAAAGAGGTGGCAAAGATTGGCGAAGGCACCAAAGAACTGGGCGAGGTGCCAGCTGGGCCGAACCCACCCTGTAGTTCCGCCAGTGCCGAGTTGCCTAGCTATCTCCTGGGTCCGACCATCGGCAAATCGGAGGCCAAGCTACTCCCCACGGCTTCCCTCCCGCCACCCCAGCCATTGCCGTTCGGTTTCCCGTATACAATGAGTCCGTATTTCCATGCAGGTGAGTCAGGGGGGGAAGATGACAAGTGACATATTTCAGTGGGGCAGAACGCACCTTTTTGGGGGGAGGGAGAAGGGCAAAAGTTGCAGAATTCCCAAGTGGAATCTAGCAGCCGTGGGGGTCAAAGATTGGGCCAAATTTGGGGGTCCTGTTTCTGGAGAGAGGAAGAAAAAGCAATCATTCCCAGCTTTCTGAAACATTGGGTGATGAGATGGGTGATGAATCAGAGAGAGGATTCAGCGAGTTCGGGAAAACCGGATGTTAACTTTAATCTGGTTCGCCTAACCGGTAGTTGCAAGGACTGGCGAAAAACGGGGCTACCGGAAGTCCAGAAACAGACCCGTTTCCAGCCTCCGGAGCCCGGGGAAGGCTGTTCTCGCCCTCCCGGAGGTTCAAGGAAGCCAGCCATGGTGCAGGAAGCTGACTAGGCCACGCCCCCATGGCCACGCCCACCCAGCAACCAGGCAAGAAAATCGGTTGCTAACATTCTCCAATCCCACCCTGGCCCAGAGTTCTTTGGCTTTAAGAAGGTGCACAAATCCATATTCTTTTTTTAAATTTTTTTAAAAAAGAAAAAAAAATTAGACAAAGGCTCTCTGACTAAAGGCACATCTTGAAATCTCTTCTTATTCTGAAAAAGTTGGTTTTGTTTTTTAAAAAAAAATCCTTCCAGATTTTTTTGTCCCGAGGTCGGTTCTCCTGCTACACACCCAAGAGTTAAACACACTTTTTAAATTTCTTCTTTTATTTGAAGAGCGAGTTTTTTAACGGAGATGGGGTGGAGAAGTCGTGGGATAAAAGCCACAAGACTCCGTCCCAAATAATTTGTGAATCTTTTCCAGAGATTTATTCCCTCCATCTACGCACACACACCCTATTACGAAGTTTCTCCCCCCCCACCTGGGCAACTCCTTAAAATGTTAAATTAAAACTCATTACATTCCCAGGCCAAGAAGTTAAATTGGGAAAATATCTCTCGTCGTCACGCCGCTTAGATTTATGCTTTTGTCTAAAAGAGAGAATTCTTGTTAATTTCCGATAACTTCCTAGATACAACCGTGCAAGTTTTCTTGGCAGCAAAACGGGGGGTGGGTGGGTGGGGAGGTGTATGTATGTGGGGTGGGGGGGGGGGGTGTTGGGTTTTTTCCCTTCCTGGAGTTTCTGAATGGTTTTTTTTTTTCATTCAAATCTTAAATCAGAGGTTTAGGGATTTTTCTCAGAAGGGGGAAAAAAACAAACCCAACCGTAAATCTCTCCCATAGCCAGTGAATTGAACAATTAACCCGTGGAACAACTTGCCTCCAGAAGTTGTAAATGCTCCAAACACTGGAGGTTTATAAGAAGATAACCATTTGTTGGAAGTGGTGTAGGGTTTGCTGCCTAAGCAGGGGGTTGGACTAGATGACCTCCAAGGTCCCTTCCAATTCTTATCCTATCCTATCCTATCCTATCCTATCCTATCCTATCCTATCCTATCCTATCCTATCCTATCCTATCCTATCCTACCCTACTGTACTTTATTCTATTCTATTCTATTCTATTCTATTCTATTCTATTCTATTCTATTCTATTCTATTCTATTCTATTCTATTCTATTCTATTCTATTCTATTCTATTCTATTCTATCTCTACTCCAGCCCACCTCATCCCACCCCACCCCACCTCATCCTATCCCATCCCATCCTGTCCTACTCTACTCCACTCTACTCTACCTTACTCTATTCTACTCCACCCCACCCCACTCCACCCACTCTACTCTACTCTACTCTACTCTACTCTACTCTACTCTACTGTACTCTACTCTACTCTACTCTACTCTACTCTACTCTACTCTACTCTACTCTACTCTACTCTACTCTACTCTACTCTACTCTACTCTACTCTGTTCTTCTCTACTCCACTCCACTCCATTCTGTTCAATCCACTTCCAAGCTCATTTTTAAGTTCCTTCCGAATGTGGCCTGGATTCGCAGCACTTAAAAAAAAATGTTTGAGCCTCCTCAGGTGACAGGCCTGTCTGTTTCCATCCAGGTTATCTTCCTGACAGTCATCATTAACCTTGGTTTGCAGGGCTGTTTAAGGAATAATTTGGTTCATGGCTTATGCTTGGATGGAGGAGCTCGGAAAATGGCTTATAGGCGAAGTTTTTACAAGTGTAGGCATCCTGGGAGGGTGACTGAATACTAAGAGCCTCCCCAGGTTAGGGAAAAGAGAAGATTCCCCCACATTTCGATGGTGGATGAGAGGAAGGAGGGGCCATTAAAAATACCTCCCACCCTTAATACCCTTAGTAACCTTAAGACCCAACTGAAAAGTAAGCCCTAACACGTTTTTTGGAGCAAATATTAATATAAGACTGGGTCTTATTTTGGGGGAAACACAGTATTTATTTTGGAGGCAAGTCAGTTTCTCTCTTTCGTCAGATACCGCGTCCATTCTTGTTTGTCGTCAGAATTGTTGTGGCTATTGCTGCCTCCTTTTGCAGATGTCACACACGCACAAGCACACACACACACACACACACACACACCCCTACTCGTTCACTTTTCTCCCATCTCCGGCCGGAAACCGCCAATTGTGCGTTTCTTCTTCTCCTTCGCCATCGTTTAGCTCGGAAAGTTTTTATTCCAGCAGAAGACGTGTGAGGCAGGGTGGGGGAAGTATGTTGGCAGAGGAGGCTGGCTGGAAAAAATATTTGGGTTATTTTTTCCTCTTTTTTTTTAAGCGTTTGGACGGGTCTGCGGGTTTTTTCATTCTTTTTTTAAAAAAATTGAATAAAACTCTCCGCCGCGGTAAATTGGAGAGAATTTAGCTGTGGACACAATTTTGTTGCTGTCTTTGGTTTGGAATTTCCGTCTCCATTGTGGAGTGGACACTGTCCTAACCCCCTGCCCCCCTCCAAGGATGCTCAGGGGTCACTCATCTGGAGCAGTGATGGAATTCAAATTTTGTTACTACCGGTTCTGTGGGCATGGCTTGGTGGGTATGGCAGGGGAAGGATACTGCAAAATCCCCATTCCCTCCCCACTTCTGGGGGAAGGATATTGCAAAATTCCCATTCCCTCCCCACTCCTGGGAGAAGGACATTGCAAAATCCCCATTCCCTCCCCATTCTTGGGGGAAGGACATTGCAAAATCTCCATTCCCTCCCCACTCCTGGGGGAAGGATATTGCAAAATCCCCATTCCCTCCCCACTCCTGGGGGAAGGATATTGCAAAATCCCCATTCCCTCCCCACTCCTGGGGGAAGCATATTGCAAAATCCCCATTCCCTCCCCACTCCTGGGGAAGGATATTGTAAAATCCCCTTTCCCTCCTCACTCCTGGGGGAAGGATATTGCAAAAATCTCCATTCCCACCCCAATCTGGGACCAGCCAGAGGTGGCATTTGCCGGTTCTCCCAACTACTCAAAATTTCCACTGCCGGTTCTCCAGAACCTGTCAGAACCTGCTGAATAGCATCCCTGGTTTGGAGGCTTGGAAAGGACCCTAAAAGGTCATGTAGACGTGAATCTCTCCTATGCCTTGGTGTTCTCTTCAGCCATCACGCCGCCTGGATCGGCGGCCCACCCTCACTTCAGATGCTACTTTAGGGTCTCTCCACCCTCCTCCCAGACTCAGTCTCTTCTTTGAAAGCCTCCAGGGATGAAGTTCCCACAACTTCTCAAGGCAACTTCTGTTCCATGGGTTGATGGGTTCTCACAGTCAGAAAATTCCTCCTTACTTCCAAGTTGAATCTCTCCTTGATCAGTTTCCATCCATTATTTCTTGTCTGGCCTTCCAGGTGTTTTGGAAAATAGCTGGACCTCCTCTCTGGGACAGCCCCTCAAATATTGAAGGACTGCTATCCTGTTTCCCCTGGTCCTTCTCTTCAGTAGACTAGCCATGCCCAGTTCCTGCAACCATTCATCGTATGTTTTAGCCTCCAGTCCCCTCATCATCCTGGTTGCTCTTCTCTCCACTCTTTCTAGAGTCTCCACATTTTTTCTTTATTACGTTGACCAAAATTGGATGCAGGATTCCAAGTGTGGCCTTACCAAGGCATTACAGAGTGGTATTAGTTAGTACCTCCCTTGATTTTGATTATATCCCTCGTTTAATGCAACAGTCCATGCTCATCTCGTCACAGTCTCAGCAACCTGGCTGCCCCCACCCCACCCCGCCCCACCCCCGTTCGCCCCTCACTAGTAGGGAGACCTTTCTGTTATTTCTTACAGCCGTGGCGGGATTCGTCCTCGGATCCGCCCCCTTCTTCCACATTCGAACATGCTGAAATCATTAATGCCTTTGACCCTCCTTTCCCTCTTCCTCGAAGGTTTTCCTCCTGCCTTTCCCGCACCCCCACCCCGGCTAGGAACCCCCCCCCCTCCCGGAGGAGTTCGCCTCCAAATTGACCCTGCCTGGTATTTTAATTGACAGTTCATTAAAGATGGATGCGTGGCTGGAGGGAAATGCAGGAACGGAGAGCAGGCTGTTCGCTGGGGGGGTGGGGAAGTGGAGGGGGTGTGGGAGAAAGAGAGGAAAGCTTTTGTGATTTATGTTTCCTCTTTTCCTTCTCGCCTCCGCTCACCCCTGTTTTCCCATCTCTGCAAAAAAAAAAACCCTCCCCCTTTTTTTTTTTTGCTCCTTCCAGGCACGATGGGAGGTCTCTTTCTGGATGGGGAAGAGAGCCCAACGACTGCCGCGTTGCAAGATGTCAGTAAATGGAGCGTCGAAGACGTCTGCAGTTTTGTGAGCTGCCTCTCCGGTTGTGCAGAGTACAGTCAGGTAGGTTTCTAATATTGCAGAAACGGCAACACAACACAACTCAACGCAACACAACACTCCCCCTTGCATGTATACAACAGAGGGCCCGTTTCAGGAGTCAAAACTCCCAAAGTTGTTTATTTAATGGCTGCATGTTTAGCCTATTTTTCCAAGTCCAGGCTATGTACATAACAGGGGTCTCCATTTGATCCATACAGGTTGTCCTCGACGCACGAGCAAAATCAAACCCCCAAATTTCCATTGCTAAGCGAGACAGTTGTTAAGTCAGCTTCTGCCTCAGTTAATGACCTTTCTCGCCAAGTTGTTAAGTTTTATGATCTGCCTCTCTGGTTGCGCTGAATACAGTCATACGTTGCCACTGGGCTCCCTAATATTGTAGAAACGGCAACACACTCAACGCAACTGCAACGCAACACTCCCCCATGTGCAACAGAGGGCCAGTTTCAGGAGTCAAAACTCATGGAAGTCTTGTTTGTTTATGGCTGCGTGTTTAGCCTGTTTTTCCGGGGTCCAAGCCTTGTACATACAGGTAGTCCTCAACTAATGACCAAAATGGAACCCCAGATTTCCATTACTAAGGGAGACAGTTTTGTCCCAGTTTATGATTTTTCTTGCCAAGTTGTTAAGGGAATCATTGCCATTGCCTAGTAAGTTTTATAGTAGGAATCTGGGTCACTCTCTTGAATCTCTTATTTATCCATTTTTTAAATCACAGGGGCTAGAAACTTGGTTACTCCCTTAAAAAGACACTCTCTTGAGCCTCTTATTTATCCAATTTTTAAATCACAGGGGCTAGAAACTTAGTTACTTCCTTAAAAAGACATACTCTTGAACCTCTTATTTTATTTATCCAATTTGTAATCACAGGGGTTAGAAACTTGGTTACTCCCTTAAAAAGACACTCTCTTGAATCTCTTATTTATCCATTTTTTAAATCACAGGGACTAGAAACTTGGTTACTCCCTTAAAAACACTCTTGAATCTCTTATTTATCCAATTTTTAATCACAGGGGCTAGAAACTTAGTTACCCCCTTAAAAAGACACATTCTTGAGCATCGCATTTTATTTATCCAATTTTTAATCACAGGGGCTAGAAACTTAGTTACCCCCTTAAAAAGACACATTCTTGAGCATCGTATTTTATTTATCCAATTTTTAATCACAGGGGCTAGAAACTTGGTTACTCCCTTAAAAAGACACTCTTGAACCTCTTATTTTATTTATCCAATTTTTAATCACAGGAGCTTAAAGCCTGGTTACACTCTTGAATCTTTTTATTTATCCCATTTTTAATCACAGGGGCTAGAAACTTGGTTATTCCACCTTACAAAGACACTCCCTTGACCATCTTATTTCATTTATCGAAATTATACCCTGCCCGCTTCATCAAAGACGCTGCGGGGTTTAAGAGAGCAAGAGCACTTAGATTTATATACCACTTCACGGTGTTTTACAGCCCTCTCTAAGCGGTTTGCAGAGTCAACAAAAAAAGATAAAAAACCGTGCAGCCACACAGACACACAGATAAAAAAAACAAATTTAAAATAAATTTAAAAGGCATGGAGGGCGGGGGTGGGGGCAAGAGACGGGGTCGAGTTTTACCCTGAAGCCACCTACCCTAAAAAGGTTCATCTATAGGCTTTTAAGCAAGATGGAGTTTCCTGATTTGGTTCTAGAGCTTGGCAGAAATTAATTTTTTTAAAAAAATATGGAAAAATAATATTTCCAGACGCGGAGCGAGGATCGACCCCATGTTGGCTTAGCTTGCCTAAGAATTGCAGGAAAGCAGCGCTGAAGAAAGTCCAATCCCACCCCACCTCCCCTAGAGAGACGGAGCAGACAAGCGAGGGACAGGGACGGCCACCAAAACCCATCCATCACTCCCGGGGTGAGTGGGTGGGAAAAGGGAGGCCGCCAGCTGAAACATCAAGGGCTTGTTAAACTTGGCTTCCGAGTTAGCACATTGTGGCTTACAAAATGCCGCTTGGGAGAACTCCAGCTGCGGAGGGGAACGGAGTCTGGAAACATCTGGATTCCTCCGTCGAAGGGGCATAAGGCCAAGGATCAGAGGAGAGATGTATTTCTCTTCCCTTTTTTTTTCTTTTTTCAGCTGAGATGGGAATTCAGGCCTCTACCAGCAGTTTTATTGGCTGATTTTTCTTTTTTCCTAAGTGTTAAGACCTTGGAGGTCTAGTCCAACCTCCAGCTACCGTGTTTCCCCGAAAATAAGACATCCCTTGGTAATAAACCCAGTTGGGCTTTTGAGCACATGAGCCAAAATCCCCCCCAAAATAAGCCCTCCCTGAATTCTGGGAGTTGAAGTCCATCCATCTTAATGCCTGCTCACTGGGGAATTCTGGGAGTTGAAGTCCGTCCATCTTAATGCCTGCTCACTGGAGAATTCTGGGAATGAGAGTCCAGCCATTTTGTAGCCTACTAGTCCACCCATCTTAAAGGGTGCTGGCTGGGAAATTCTGGGAGTTGAAGTTTATCTTAAAGCCTGCTCGCTGGGGAATTCTGGGAATGGGAGTCCAGCCATTTTTTAGCCTACTAGTCCACCCATCTTAAAGGGTGCTGGTTGGGGAATTCTGGGAGTTGAAGTCCATCCATCTTAATGCCTGCTGGCTGGAGAATTCTGGGAGTCGAAATCCGTCCATCTTTAAGTGATTTAACAATGATTGATACGCAATTCCATCTCATCATTGCAACCTCTCTGGAGTGTATAGATTAGAACAAAGCCGTGTTTGGGAGGGGAAGAAAAATTGCGTTTGTCCACTTCTTGCAAAATTGCAGCCCCGTTTTGTTTCTCGACAGGTCTTCCGGGAACAGGCCATCGACGGCGAGACACTACCACTCTTGACGGAAGAGCATTTACTCAACCACATGGGCTTAAAACTAGGCCCCGCGTTGAAAATAAGGTCACAGGTAAGAAGCCGTCCGAAATGAGATTAAAACGGAAGCCTGTGAAAAAAGTCGGCCGAACTATCATACGGACGTACATCCATTGGCTACTTCAGGGGTCAGCAACCTGCGGCTCTGGAGCCGGATGTGGCTCTTTGGGCCCTCCGCTGTGACTCCCTGTCGGGTGATCCCACCACTGGCTGGCCCCACCCCTCGCCCTCCCCTCCCAGTCACTCTTCGCCTGGCCTGAGAAGGTAAAGGTGAGGGTGGGGGATGCAGTAGCGGCCAGGGCAGAGAAAGAGAGATACAGACAGAGAGAGATACAGAGAGAGAGGGAGAGAGAAAGGGGAGGGAAGGAAGGGAGCGAGAGAGAAATGTCAAAAGGGTTTTGTGGTTCCCGGTATTTTTTAACAACTGGTTCTCTGCCCTAATGACTGGCTGGGTAGGCGTGGCTTGGGGAGGTCATGTGACTGGTGGAAGCGAACAACATTGAGTTGGCCACGCCCACCCAGGTTTTGTGGCTCCCGGTGCTTTCTTTTCTGTGAGAAACGGGTCCAAATGGCTCTTTGAGTACTTAAGGTTGTAGACCCCTGGACTAGTTGTTTCTGTTTGGAAAAAAGGCAAACCACGGTTGCTAGTTTATCAGCAAACCTTGGTTTATCAGCAGGGATTCTTTTGGGGAGGATCTCTTCAAAATGCAAATGTTTAGATGCTTTAAATCGTGGTTTAATTCCGTGCTCTTCAACCTTGGGACACAATTTTGCCAAGGTTGAAAAACACGGGTTTGTAATCCATGTGCTGAGCCGTAAACCACGGTTCATAAACCACAGCGGTTGAGTTGGCACGATATCTCAAGCCACGACAGCTAGTAAGTTTAGGGTGGGTTTTTTTTTCTAATTGTTTATATTTATCCTTGTAGTTTACTATCCTCTTGTTTTTCATTCTTGTATTTGTAAGCTGCCCAATAGCCCAAGCTTTTTGGCAGTGTCTAATAAAACTTAGCAATGTCGAATAAAATCCAACCGAATGCAAATTTAGGAAGCAGCCAAGGCGTTCATTAAAAAAAAATAAATTAGAACAGCCCATTTTAAAATGCTGTTTAAAACCCTGGGCAACAGTCGAGGTGATTTTTAACCCAGTTCACTTTGCAAGAGCCTTCCGCCTGGGAAATCTGGCTTCCAAGTTTTTAGCTGGTCTGGAAAATTCTCCCCGTTCCCCTGCCCCTTTGCGTCTCCCCTCCCCCCCAAAAAAACCTCCAGACAGATTCCCTTCTCGGCCTGTTTTTAGATCCTGTAGACCTCGCAGGATTGCACTGGGTCCCAAGTTCTCCTCCTTTCGGCGAATCGGTGTTATTTCCGGCGCAATTGTTCCGCAGGGAACAGTTGTCCAAAGAACCTATTTATTAGATCCCTCGTAAAGAGCCGAAGCTTGGGGGAAAGTAATAAAGCTGCCCTTATCGTTTTAACATAATAAAACGAATGTGTAGGGCGGGGGGGTGGGGGTGGGGGTGGAGAGGTGGGTCGGAGAGGAAGGGGGAGTCCGCATTGGTAAACAATGTTTATTGCTCTGTGCAGTGGTTTGCAATCATTTACAGCAGGGATGTCAAACTTGATTTTCTTGAGGACTGCATCAGGGTTGTGTTTGACCTGGGGGGGGGGGGGGAGGCAGGGTGGACACAGCCAGGATGGGCATGGGCAGCTTGACGTCACTTGAGTTTTGGGGGGTGCCTATGGTGGCCCGAGCGATCTGCCAGAGAAAATAGGCTCCCGAGCTCCGTTTTCGGCTGCGACAGCCTCCTGCAACGCTCTGCCAGTGAAAACGGAGCTCGGGATGGCTGTGTGCAGGCCGGGCCTTCGCTGTTTCCAGGTCGGCTCCGCAGGACCAAATCAAAGCACTCCGTGGGTTGGATCCAGCTCCTTGCCTTGAATTTGACATCCCAGATTTAAAGCTAAAGGTTCTCCTGGCACATACGTGCTAGTCGTTCCCGACTCTAGGGGGTGGTGCTCATCTCCGTTTCAAAGCCGAAGAGCCAGCGCTGTCCAAAGACGTCTCCGTGGTCATGTAGCCGGCATGACTCAATGCCAAAGGCGCACGGAACGCTGTTCCCTTCCCACCAAAGGGGGTCCCTATTTTTTCTACTTGCATTTTTTTTCCGACATGCTTTCAAACGGCTAGGTTGGCAGAAGCTGGGACAGGTGACGGGAGCTCACCCTGTTATGTGGCAGCACTAGGGATTCGAACCGTTGAACTGCCGACCTTTCAGTCGACAAGCTCAGCGTCTTAGCCCCTGAGCCACCGTGCCCCACTTTACGATTTTAAAAGCTGTAGTAAATGCCATGTGGATTCCGCCTTAGTGCCAGGGCTGTTACTTCTCTGTGCTCTGGAAGAACAGTGTGGACGACGTTGAAATTTCGGAATTTATTTTTGAAACCTTTGCACCCTTAGCTTAGTTTGGGTGTCAGTTTCCCAAATCCTCCCAGGTGCTTCATTTGCTTTTCCTTGCTGCTTTTTCTCCAGGTAGCCAAGAGAGTGGGCCGGGTGTTGTATATGGCCAGCTTCCCGGTGGCTTTCCCACTGCAGCCACCCGGCCTGCGACCCACCGACTGCAACCTTCCTCCCGCTGAGCTTCGCCCACCCTCCACCGGCAGCGTGGCCTCGTCCCCCTACGGAGGGACGCTTCTCCCCAGCCGGGTTTCCCCCAAGCAGGAAAACGGGACCTCTCTCTTGGCGGCTCTGGGCGACGCCCCCAAGCTCCCTTCGTAACCTCTGGATTCTCCGCCGTCGGACATCCCGCTGAAGAAGGAAGTTCCCCCACCCCATCCCAAGAGGCCGCGTGGAAATCTGCTAAAATATTCAAATTGGTGGGGGGAGGAAATAAAACACTCGGCGGAATGGAGGGAGGGTTGGATTAGGGAGGGTGGGGGAAGTGCTCCAGAGAAACATTGGGAAGAAGACACACTTGGAGAAGGAAGCACCGTTCGGCTCCGCAAACCAAAACGGCCATGGAGGGGTGGTGCAGAGGAGCAAGGAAACCCACCCTCTCCCCTCTTCCTTTTTTTTCAGGGGGGGGCGGGGAAAAAAAACACATCCCTGGCTGGAACCGGTACAGCGTTTCTGTTTTTTTGAGGGGGGAGGTCTATGCATCGCTAAGCAGCTTTTGAATTAATACCAAAGACAGACAAAAAGTGATCCAGTGTCCAAACTCCACGTTTTGACGTCGTCTTTTTTTTTTTGGATGGTACAGCACAGCCAAGTTCTACGTGGGCTGTCGTCTTCCTTTTTCCGTGTCTTATCTTTTGATGTGCATCGATCGGTTGGTTTGGTTAGCCCGCTCGCTCGCTTCGTTTCCATCCTGGCCTCCTTTCTGGGCATTGGGTTTCACCGGGACTCCCCATCTTTTCCGAGGTCGGTAAAAAACGAGGACCCGGATTGTTTTGACGGCAATGCCCTGCCGATTCTGTAAACCGCTTAGAGAGGGGCGGTAAAAGCATCGTGAAGCGGCATATAAGTCTTAAAAGTGCTCATGCTGTTGGGGTTACCTTTCTGGGAATTGTCGGGAAGGAGACAGAAAGAAAGCAGGAAGGATATTGTGCTCATTGCTCCCCTTCCAGAAGTCTCTTTGTGTGTGTGTGTGTGTGTGTGTGTGTGTGTGTGTGTGTGTGTGTGTGTGTGTGTGAGGGTCCTTGGTGCTCTCTGAGCTTGTTTTTCTTGGCAGCCGTTTTGTGACCCAGTTAGGCAACGTCATCAGAGTGGTGAGAGAGGTGATGATCGGTGCACTGATGACATAACCTAGCTGGGTGACGAAACGCCTGAAAGAACCTTCCCCCCCAAGCTTGGAGAGCACCAAGGACTCCACGGTTCAACCCTGAGCTATAAATATTCTCCTCTGTGTGTGTAGGTGCATATAATGCAGAGGTATGCTCCATTTTAATTGGCTTTTGCGCCCAAAGAATGCAGTTTTTTTTTTCTTTTTTAAAGGCAAGGCAACCAGGGTGAGGCTAAGGAATTGCACATTTTTCCTAATATCCACACCCAGGCGTCCCTTGCCAGCTTTCAACCGTGTGTGTGTGTAGATGTTTGTCTGCCCAGTTTGGGGGGGAGGGGGGGGCCAAACTTTTAAGACACTCCTGTGTCTTCTGTGTTTTTTTTTCTCTTTCTCTCTCCCTCTTCCCCCCCGGGGTGCGTTTTCAACAGCAACCACACACTTCACCTGAGATAGCTCAGTTTGGTACCTTAGCTGCTTGTGCAAAGTTACCCATCACTCCTTTAAGGCTTTTTTCCAGCAAAGCAGTTGGAATAACAATAAAAACAAGAGAGTTCACTCCCGTTTATAAAAACAGGTACGGTGTCGGGGTGCATCCTTCAGAACTTAACATTCCTGGGGTGTGTGCGGGGGGGGGGGGGGAGAGGGAGGGAAACAACCTGAAAAAGGTAAACATAGGCCAGTTTATTAGAGGAACATCCTGGCCTGATGAGCCAGTTTGAACCAAAGGGGTTAAGTATGAAATAAATCTTAGCAGTTGTGGGAACCTCAGCAGATGGCAATGGAGGGGGATGAGAACAGGTAAGAACAGGTGTGTGGAGAGTACAGGTGCTGGAAAGATGGGGGGGGGCAAAGGCAGGTGAGCCAGAGTGGGTTAGCAAGAGCCCCCTCCGCAACAGCTGGCCTGCTTACTGCAGCCCCAATTTTCCCAGCATCTGTATTTTCCTCCCTCCCATCTTTGGCCTCAAGGGGGGGGACTGAGGTAGGGAGGGGTAGGCCCTGGGTGCCCCCCCCCCACTCCCAGATCTGCCAAGGTTGGGATGGCCCCTGCCATCTTCCCAGGACCATCTTCCTCTGCCCCAGGAGGGCTGCTGGGGGCTAAATCGAGGTAGGAAGAGGAAGCAGAAGGATGTTAGAAGCTGGCTGGGCCAACATCCCTCCCCTTCCCAGCTCCTCTGGTGCCATGCCTGCGGGCGCCAGCAATGGAGGGAATGGGAGGTCCAACATTCCCCAGCATGGCACCAAGGGGGCTGGGAAGAGAAGAGGTGGGGTGTTGGGCAAGGAGACGCCCCCTCCCCCAGCCTGCCTCTTAACATCCTTCCAGTGACTTCCTTTCCCACCTCCTCCAGCAGTTTGGGGGCGGGGGGAGAAGAAGAGGAAAGCCATGGGGAGAGGGGACATCCAAGCAGATCTGGGGATGGGGTGGGCACCCAGGGTCTATTCCTCCCTGGTCCCTTCTTGAGGCCATAGATGGGGGGGGTGGGGGGGGGCGAGGAAAAAAAAAAACACCCAGGATCGCAAAAAAATCTTTATTAAACAGAACTCAGGAAAACAAACATTACATCTCCATGATTTTAAAAGGAGTCCGGTCCTAGAAAGGGGGGGAATGACCCACCCTCCCCCCACATTTGATTGAAGCCAAGGGCATTGATGGTGACTTGAGGGAGGCCTATGGGAGAAGGGGTGAAGGGCCACGGAGAACAGCTTGCCAATGTCCTTGGCTTGGAGTGGCCAAAATGCCACCCTGAGAGCCAAAGACATTGGCAGCTGCCTGGCACACCTGCACCCCATCTCTCTGCCTCCCCCAAGTCCCCACCAGCCCTGAGCTTCAATCATGGTAAAAGGCAAGCTGGCAAAAGAGGCTCTGGGATGCCCAAGACCTCTCCTGCCAGCCTCCTGATGCCATGGTTGGCTCCTGGCCTTTTTTCCTCCCCTTCCTTGGCATGACCCACCGTGCAGAGATTTCTCTCTGCACCCCTTGCTAGAAGTAGGCATGCACAAACGTATTTGAAATTTAACTTTCCAAAATTTGGAACAAGAGGCACCTATCTTTGAATATATCGTGCACACCTGCTTAAACCAAGGGGAGGAACTGCATTTACCTGGATGGATTTTCTGGCTCACCTGCCTAAATGCTGGGAAGATTGTGGGGAGGGACCTTGCACTACACCCAATGAACTGACGCCCTACATAATAAAAGTGCTCAACTTTGACAAGTTTAAGTTGTGTAGACTTTCTAACTAGAGCTGAAGTCCACCCATCTTAAGTTTGCCAAAGCACTTAAAATTGCCAGAATTCTGTAGCCCTCTGAATTCTGGGGAGCCCAAATTCTGTGCATCTGAGTTACATGGACCACAGCTCAAGTTCTTCCTTTACAGGAAGATCTGGGAGAAAGACACATCCCCAGAATACACAAAGACCCCCAATTGGATGGACTTTGTTCCAACTTCTCCAGACACACTGCTAAGCTCCTGGGTACTTAAATTCAATCAAAAAACTATTTTTAGATTTATGTTCCCAGCTTACAAAAATAAGCTTGATTAGTCTGGATTGCATCCGTTGACTTTCCATCTATAACTATGATTCCCATAATCCTTTCTATAACATAATTCCATCTATAACTTATGATTCCCATAATTCTACACCCTGAGCTCTGAGAAGTTCTCCCATTCAGATGCAGAATGCTAGGTGTAACGGACTTCAATTCTCAGAATTTTTAGCAGGATGATAAGTTCTTATCATCAAACCTACCTTGAGAACGTGGGGCTTCCATCTCCCCGTTTGGTGAACTTCAATTCCCAGAATTCTCCAGTCTTGTGTGCTGGAGAACACCAGGGAGTGAATGGTAGCCAATCTGGTGCTTCAGGGGATGGGTGGTGGGTGGAGGTCAGGAGAGGACCTCAATTTCTAGGGTTTTCTAGAGTACCATTGCTATAGGGCAAGGATCTCCAACCTCGGCAACTTTAAGACTTGTGGACTTCAACTCCACAAGTCTTAAAGTTGCCGAGGTTGGAGACCCCCATTATAGGGTATCCTATTGAGATAGGATTATTCCACTGTGCTGAAGAACTTTCTGAACAGAATTCAGAAGAATTGGAGACCCATCATCTACGGGACATGGATCTATCTCCTGGATTGGACTCCAAGCATCAGAATTCCTAACCGAATTAAGAGTTGGAGGCCCACCAAAAGGGCATGGGACTTCCCAGAATTTTGAGCACAGAATTCAGAATTGGGGCTCATCACTAAGAGAACGCATGGAGCTCTCTCCGTCTCCAAGAATGGTGAACTTCAGATTCCAGAATTCTCCAACCCATATGATGGATAACCACTGGAAATTGAATTGCAGCCATCTGGTGTTCTGGGGATGGGGAAAAAGGGGACATCTTAAGATTCTCTGGCCACCATGGCTAAGAATTCTGGGAGCTTAAAAAAAACCCCTCCCTTTGAAAGCTGCATCGTTCAATGGGTGGACTACAGCTCCCAAAATTCTTAAAATCCCTGCTGCAGAATTCTGGGAGTTGATTTGGGAGATATCTCGCGCCTTCCAATATGGAGGATTCTCAATTCCCAGAATTCTCAAAAATTCTGAAGAGTTGAAGTCCACCCTTCTAAAAGCCAATCGGATTTCTGAAAGCCAAGAGTTCAAAAATCCAGACATCCCTGGTGGATATATATATACAGGACCTTCTTAGATCAGGGTTTCTCACCCAGAATTCCCCAAACCAACTGGCTGAGGAATTCTAGGATTTGAAGTCCACACAATTTTAGAATTTAGAATAACAAGAGTTGGAAGGGATCTTCGGAGATCATCTAGTCCAACTCCGCTTCAAGTTAAGGTTGAAAAACCCTGATGCAAGTTCTTCTGATGCCTCAACTCTGTCCTACCACCTGAACTTGGTCTACAGAACCCAACCAGATAATACTCGTGGTCTTGTCTTGTCTTGTCTTGTCTTGTCTTGTCTTGTCTTCTATTCTATTCCCTCTTCCTTTCTCTTCTCTTCTCTTTATCCTATTTCCTATTCCTCTTCTCTTCTCCTCTCCTCTCCTCTCCTCCTCTCCTCTCCATTCTATTCTATTCTATTCTATTCTATTCTATTCTATTCTATTCTATTCTATTCTATTCTATTCTATTCTATTCTATTCTATTCTATTCTATTCTATTCTATTCTATTCTACTCTACTCTACTCTACTCTACTCTACTCCTCTACTCTATATTCTACTCTACTCTACATTCTATTCTATTCTACAAAAGATAAAGACTGACAACAGCCATGATTCCTTGACCCTACCATCCAAAGGTTAAAACTAGCTGAACCACCATTATTTCAAATTTATGGCATCCAAATTGACCACTTGAGGGCTCTTGGACTTCAAGCGTATCTCCATAAACCACAAAATACGGTGCTTCAGCCAAGCCAAAGACTTTAAAAGAAGTCCCTTCCCCTAACTTGCAAATTACAGAGAGATCCTGGCTACGTTGGGGATCCACCCACGACTCAACAATAAGGGCTTGCTAACTCCTGATCCTACATCTGATCTGTCAGGTGACCTTAAGTGACCAGTGTCGGGGGGGGGGGGAGGATCTCAGTTCCTGGTGGGCACTGCACAGCGGATGGGGGGAAAAAAGGTGTCGAGTAGATCACAATGCAGTGAAAGCCGCAAGGAAAAAACGTTTCTCCCATCGGGATCTGGCTGTTTTTCCCGCTGCGGTTTCAGTGCAGTGAGATCTCCAGAAAGAAATCCACAAGTGGCTGTTTTTACAAGCCGAGAACCCACACAAATGTTCCCAATACAGAAATAAAAATAAGGGAATTGATTGGATTCAAAGCACGCCTTGTAGCTGCTCAGTCCAACTCTTCCTGTTGTGTTTGGTCCAATTTTTTTTTTTTAAAAAAAATAATAATGTCCACTTGGCAAGAAAAGAGCCAAGCCCAAAAAATGTGGTGGGACTTCGATCTTCTATCTCTGCAATCTCCAGCACTGGATGAGTGGGATTCCTTTCCAGAAGAGGAAGGGTGGGCTTTTTTATATAAAAAAAAAATTTAAAGAGTTTGAGATGGTTTTAAGAACCCACATTATTCTAAAGAGGCAGTTGTCATTGTTGTTGTTTTTCCAGCCATCGTGTCTTTTTGGATGACCAAATTTTCTGGCATGTCCCTCCAGTGCAAAAATGCAGCTTCAGGTGCCTGCCTCGGCCCTCCAAAAGTGGCAACAGCTGTCCAGTTACACACACACACACACACCAAAAAATATCTGTCCATCTATCAGTCTCCATCGGAAAAATCCAAATCTTCCACCACGTCCTCTTCTCCTTGTGCCAGTTGTTGAACCTCTGCCCGAGACAGCGGTTTCCGACGACTCGGTCGGGGCACGGCCCTCTCGCCTCCTGGAGAAGAAAAGAAGGAAGGAAAATGGGAATGGGGGTCAATCCAACCTCAATGGGGAGAAGAGGGGGGAACACACACACACACACAAAGGCAGCTGGGTGCTAATTAATCATCGGTGCTAATTAATGGATCATCTGTACACATTTAATAATAAGCAGAGCAATAAATAAACGAAGCACCTGGATGTGTGTTTCGAATGGAGACGGAGGATCAAGGAGAAGGAAAATCTTTATTTCCCACCCTCCCCACATTTTGTTTGGAGTGGGGGTGGGGGGTGGACACAACCCTGTAAAGGGAGAGGCTTCCAAAACCCACATATGCTAGAAATAAGGGGGAAATGGGCTCTTCTCCAAATATTTGCAATCTACGGAGGTGAATTTAGAAACATGCTCTTCAAATGGGCTACGGTATTAATTCTTGAGCGCATGGAAGGGGGAGACCTTTTGGGGTTGGGACTCCCGCCCCCCTCATCAAACCCTCTGGTCTGCCTCTGCATTCTTCTGTTGGAGACCCACTCTGTGTTGTGACCCACCAGACAGTGAGGAGGTTGGGGAGAAACATGGGCCAGTCCTGGAGTCTGGGGAAGGCTCTGATGAGGGCTCTGCGTCGGAGGCAGAGAGGGGGCCAGGGCCGTCTGACAGTTGTCAACTGCCTTCGGAGTTGGACATCAGTGAGGCAGACGAACAGCTGGAGCCCGTTCCCGGTGCGAGCTGCCAGGAGAAGGGAACAGCTGAAGAACAAGGGTCGACTCGGGAGTAAAGCCACAGGTGGCTGATGAATGGCCCCTCCCAGAGGGAAATAAAAGAGGAGTGAAAAGGGGAGGGGAGTTTGCAGAAGACAATTAGTTTGCTTAATTGGTTCATGACTCTCCGAGACGCCTTGCCAAGTTTTGAAGATGGCCTGGCCGCTCTCCAAGCCAGATAAGGTCTCTGACTGTAAAATTTTAGATCCCGTGGACCACTAATACAATCTGGCTAATGACCAGCTGGGTGGGTGATCATGTCACTGGCTGGGCGTGGCCAACTTGATGTCACTCACGTCGAGGGCTGATTTGCTGGCCCCCTACTCACCCCTCCCCTCCCCTCCCGGGCTCCTTAGGGCCCCAACAGGAAGCAGTTGTTGAAGCTAAGCAGAGAAAGAGTTGGCAAAACAGCCGTCTCAGTTCAAATTGGATCTGATTGAGAAGGAGGCTCAGCAGAAGCACCTCACTAAGGACTGGGAGCATAGCTTTCCAAGCAGAGGGAAGGCCTGCGGGAGTGCAAAGCCAGATACCGGCGCCTGGAGGCTCAGCGGGCTGAGATGGCCAGCCAGTTCCAGGCCATGAGGCGGTCCCACTGGAACGAGGCCCTCTGGCTCTTCACCACCAGCGGTGCTTCCCTCCAGCCTTCGCCCAAAGCCCCACACCAGGAGGCTGAAGCAGACCCCAAGTCAGAATTTCTGCCCCCCTCCGACCCACCCAAAAAGACCCCGAAGGGGGAGACTCTCTGCAGCAACACAAACGTTCATTGCACGCATCCATCCCAGGGACCGTAGTTTGGGGACCCTTGATTTAGTGCAATATAACAAAATGCAAATAATTTTTCTGCGGACCAGCAGTTGGTGACCGCTGGTCTAGAACCCCTGCTCCTGGGAAGAGGGCTGTGGGGGGGAACCCCACACCAGAGCAGCTCCACCTGGCTCTACTTCTACCTGATTTCAGGCAGAAACGTTCCCCCCCCCCCTTTTTTTTCCAGAAATGTCAAGACGACACTGACATTCAGGATCAACCTAAGCACAAAATGAGGGTTTGGCCGTGAAGTTTGGGACCAGTTCCCTCCAGTCTCGGGATTTTATTCCCCAAAAGCTCTCGATGAAGGGAAGGTTTGGGCCAACTGGAAAACGAAGCAGGAAAAAGCCAGAAACTGGAACAGCCACCCAGAAAAAGGGAACGGGCTAAACTGAGATATGGGAGTGAGGGCACTTTTCAACGTTTCGCCAATCCCGGAGAGAAAGCATTTTGAGAGTTGGCACGCGGAGATGCCAAAGGGGTGCCAGCCGTTGTCCGCTCCGGCCTCTGGCGTCGGTCTATTCTGGGCAACTGGCACTGAGGCTGGCATGCCAAGCCTCTGCCATCTGCTACTGAGAATTGGGCACCGCGCCGGACTCTTTTAGCTGCAGAGCATTGGGGGGGGGGAGGGGCGGGAAACGGAGGGGAGGGAAGCGAAGGGAGGCTGGAGGGACGGGGGTTTGGCTTGGAGGTGCCTCTCGTGCGGCAGGGCAAAATTCGAACTCTTAAAAAAGTGTTGGATTCTGCAAATAATTTTCGGAAATTACCTGTATATATATATTCCTCTGGAGGGGGTTTGTTTTGGAGTTTCGGGGCATCATCGGGGGCATCATCGGGGGTGTTCACTGAGACACCCCCGATGATGCCCCTTTCCTGCCAGCCTTGATCTCGCTTCGAGGCTTCCGTTAATTCCCTTTGGAGTGCCCCGGGGGCTTCAGAGGCTGGCCTAACAAGCTGGGGGCAGTGGGGCTGGAGGATTTGCCCTCCCAAGCATAGTCCTTGACTTACAACCATTCGCTTAATGACCATTTGGAGTTACAACGGCACTGAAAAGGGGTGACGGATGACCACTGCAGCTTTCCCCCAGTCGCGTGATCAAAAGTCAAGACGCTTGGCAACTGGCATGTACTTATGACGGTTGCAGTGTCCCAGGGTCACCATTTGTGACTTTTACAAATCTGCTTCATGGGGGGGGGGGACACACACATTCGCTTAACGGCCACATTCGCTTAACAGCTGCGGTGATTCGTTTAACAACAGTGGCAAAAAACGGTTGTAAAACGGGGCAATTCTTTACCGTCTGAATCGCTCAGGTTCTCTTCGTCTCCCTCCTCTCCCGCATCGTCCACTTCATATTCTCCTTCTTCTTCTTCCTCCTCCTCACTGCTGCTCATGGAAACACGGTCTGCAGCCCCCTTCTTGCCTTTCCCTGCACCCAGGAAACAAAAACGGGATCAGATGTGACATATATCTTCCCCCCGTGTGCGTTCATGGAGAATAAAACCACTCGTGCCGTAATCACGAAATCTCCAGAACCGTACAGCCTAAAAACTTGAAATTTGCCACGTATGTTCCTCTAGGTGCTCACTAAGAAAGGATTTTTTGAAATGACCATCGGAGCATTAGTATTTCCTAAATTATGATAATATAGATGCTCTGATGCTAATTAATTAGACGTTCTACTCCCCCTCCCAACTTGAAAATAACTCTGGAGAGAATGAGATAGCATAGGACAGGCTTCTGTGGGGCAAGGCTGAGGGAGAGATGGGGAGAGGATAGGGGAGGCTTCTGTGGGGCAAGGCTGAGGAAGAGGAGGGGAGAGGAGAGGAGAGGAGACGTTTCTGTGGGGCAAGGCTGAGGGAGAGAAAGGGATAGGATAAGGGAGGCTTCTGTGGGGCAAGGCTGAGGGAGAGATGGGGAGAGGATAGGAGATGTTTCTGTGGGGTAAGGCTGAGGGAAAGAAGGGGATAAGATAGAGGAGGATTCAAGCTATAAATGTTGATTTATCAAGCCCAATCACATAGTTTCGTAGCGAAGCAATAAATATTTTAATTATTTTAAAATGTTAAGTTCCGGAGCTCGCAGAATGTCTGCTCGCTGATACAGAAATAAAGGGAGACTAGTATAGATTTATTTCAAGCTATTTAGCTCTCATCAGCTAGCCATACCCTTACTTGGATTCGAATATATATTTGCACCACCGAAGTAACTTAAGGGACGAAGACAAGCCTTTTTATTTATTTTATTATTTATTTATTTATTTATTGGTTCAATTTATGTGCCGCCCTTCTCCGGTGGCTTACAATGCGTTAAGCAATAGCCTTCATACTTTTGTATATACCTACTTAGTAGGGCTTTCAGCCCCTCCTAAGTAATGTTCTTTTTTTTAATAAAGTCAGTTTATTGCCCCCACAATCCGGGTCCTCATTTTACCTACCTCTGAAGGATGGAAGGCTGAGTCAACTTTGAGCCCGGTGAGATTTGAACTCACAGTAATTGCAGGCAGCTGGCAGCTAAGTGCTATTTAACAGCACTTTAGTCCGCTGTGCCACAATTGAGCATTGGAGAGAATCTGCACATAGGAGATGTGGCTCCCCAGATTTTTATTTCAAAATCTTCCTAGCTTTTCTCAGCTAGAAAAGGCAGGAAATTGAATCCCAACATCTTTCACGCCCAGCCAGCAAAGCAGGAGTTGAAATTAATCAAGCCACGATTGCAGCCGACGGCTAAATCAGAGCACCGTAAACCTTTTAACATTGAGATTATAACCTGTGAGGTGCTTTCAATTTTCTCCTGATTGCGGACTCCCCTTACATAAATGCGACATCGTTATATATATTTTTAGATTTATTTTTATTCTGTCGATATAGCCGCTCATCTCATACCGCTCATCTCACTACAGACAGAAAAACAGGGTTACAAGATTGGAAACAAGAGAATTGCCAAGAAGTAGATTGGAAGATTAGTTCTCCGCATCGGTTATGGTTTTTACTTTAAAAAAACGCAGAAAAAGCAAGTTTCCAGTCCTTATGAAATGTGTACGTCAAAGAAAGGGAGGCCAGAAAAGGGTTGACAAAAAGGAAAGGGATAAAATGCCCCCAGCACTTGAGAAATAAAGCTCTATGAACACCTAAACCAATTTCCAAACTTCTTAGGGACTAGATGCTTATTTTGTCAAAACTGGGTGGGTGGGGGAAGCGGCCTCTTGGGTCAGGTTTTGTCCTTCCACCTTGGCCAAGAAAGAGGAAAAAAATGGACACCAAGACCCCTGTGGATTATTTATGGAACTTTTCTGCTATTCTTCCGTGCGATTTATCTACCTGTTCAATATAAACTACTTATTTTGATTTATTTACAACAATTTTGAGTCCCTTCATTTTTGTAGAAGTGAACCTAATAATAGTTTATGAGGGGAGGTGACACAGCAAGTCGCCCGAGCTGCATTTATTTTTGCTTTTAAGGAAATATATATATATATTGGGGGGGGAGGGGGGATATATAAGGAGCAGGGCTGGGCTTCAAAAATTTTAGCAAGGGGTTGGGCCTCTGCACCACAGCAGGGGGGACGGATGCTTTGCCCTCCCCAGGTTCCAGAGGTTTTCCTTGAGCCTCCGGGAGGGCGGAAATGGCCTCCCCAGGCACCAGACGCCCTCTGGAGACCGGAAACGGGCCCAAACGTCCGGTAGGCCGGTTTTCGGCCCTCCCAGAGCCCCTGCGTCCGCCCTGCACTTAACTGCATCCAAAACAGGCCGCGGGGAGATTCCTGGGAGAGGCAGGGCAGGGTGGCAGGGCCAGCCAGGAGTGGGATTCGGGGGTTTTCCGAACTGCACAGAATCTTAGCTACGGGTTCTCCCGAATCCCTAGCAGCTGACCCCTGATAAGGAGTCAAATAAACGAACTTAACCTGCTTCCCATTCCTTCTGTTCGCCCAGTCACTAATTCAGATGAAAAAAAATTGATTCCTTATACTCCAGGGCAAACCTACAGAAGGAAGCTGGGGATTTATTTATTTATTTATTTTATTTTGTCAGATTTATATGTCGTCCTTCTCCCGTAGGACTCGGGGCAGCTCACAACAATAAAAACAACCCGACAATAATTACAATCTAAATAACGATTAAAACCAATTTAAAATCCCCGAAATCCCAATTAAAATCCATAGCAGATCAGGGAAGTTGGTGAAAGAGCCACGTCTTTAGGTCGGTGTGGAAAGTGCGGAGGTCGGGGGCCGTCCGGATTTGCACCACCATGTATAAAAATATGCTAAGTTTTTTTTCCAGATATTTTTGAAACTGAATCAGCAGGATTTTTTTTTAAAAAAATAAACAACTATCACAACTCTTTTTTTAAATAACGATTTAAAGCAGTGCAAGTTTCATTTTGTCACTGCGATTTATACGCCCTCCCCTTTCTACCCTAGATGGAGGCGGGCGAAGCGATATAAATGAAATGAAAATAAACTCAAGCAAAAATAAATAAAAGCAGAAAAAGAAAAACCACATTAAGGATGTGCGCGTTTGTTTATTCTCTGCTTTCCCTTATAGCCAGCCTAGCAATCCTACCAAAGCAGGAGAAATCGTACAAAAGAACTAGAAAAACCAAAAAATGCAAATAAATGCTATTTAAAAATAAGCAAAATTCTCTGGTTTCCTAGCTAGGCTAGAGGTTTTCATTTTATGATTCTCCGGCTGCTGGGTGTTTTATGCCTCGTTTTATTTTGCATTTGAACGTATTGTTGCTCTGGGCTGCCTAAAGTCATAAACTGAGACTGGCAGCTATATAAATCAATTTAATAAACCAACCGCTGGCATCCTTCCAAGAGGTGGGGAATGATGGCCCCTTTAGGATGTGTGGACTTCAACTCCCAGAATCCCTGAGTGTTTGTAGACTTCAACTCCCAGAATTCTCAGGAATTCTGGGAGTTGAAGTCCACAAATCCAAATGGGGCCATCGTTTCCCACCTTTGCCATAGAGTGACAGCAGCCATAGGAAATAATATTTATTTATTTTATTTTATTTATTTATTTAGATTTATATACCGCCCTTCTCCTTGCGGACTCAGGGCGGTGAACAGCCAAATAAAAACCAAGTACACAAAAGTTAAAATTTCATAAAAAGAACAAATATAAAGTGGCCAATAATTAAAACAAATTAATTTAAAATGAATAGCAAACTCTAAAAATACTAAAATGTTTAACAGGAATCAGGCTAAGCCAGCCTGATATTTTTGGAAGTGGCTCTTCCCTCTCTCGGCTTCACAGATTCTGGGGGGTTCGGGGAATTCTTGCACATTAAAATATCTTGCCTGGCTTTGGCAGTGCCCGGGTTGCCGGGGGGCTCCGATTTCCTGCTGTCTGGGACCCCAAATCTCCTTTTTCAGGCACCCCCCCCATTATCGGCACGAAATGCAAAATGAATGGAGTGGGAAACTCTCCGAGAGCAGGACTAGGAGAGGCAGAACAAAACCCTTTTGTGTTTTACCCATCTACTGTGTGTTGTGATTGTGTTTGTGTGTGTGTGTGTGTGTGTGTGATTGGCACCAACGCTCTCTGCAACTCAGCCCCAGCATCCACAGGGCACAGAATGAAGGCGCTTGTTTCTTTCAGCTTTGGTCTGAGGGTGTACCGGTAGCAGAGATCGCGGAGGGGGCGTCCAAGAGACCATTGCTCTATGCCGTCCTATTTAGGCACGTTTTTGAGGACGGGCGCATGCGTGGGAGACGCACAGGCGCACGGCGAACCGGTGGTAACAAAACGTGAAACCCACTTCTGGTGTGTGCCTAGACCAGGGGTCAGCAATCTGCGACTCCGGAGCTGTATGCGGCTCTTTGGGCCCTCTGCTGTGACTCCCTGTCGGGTGATTCCCACCCCTGGCTGGCCCCACCCGTCGCCCTCCCCTCCCAGTCACTCCTTGCCTGGCCTGAGAAGGCCAGGGCAGAGAAAGAGAGATACAGAGAGAGGGAGAGAGAGAGGGAGACATAGAGAGATACAGAGAGAGGGGGGGAGAGAGGGGGGGAGGGAGGGGGATGTCAAGGGTTGTGTGGTTCCCGGTGTTTTTTAACAACTGGTTCTCGCCCTAATGATCAGCTAGATAGGCGTGGCTTGGGGGAGTCATGTGACCGGTGGAAGTGAGTGACGCTGAGTTGGCCACGCCCACCCAGGTTTTGTGGCTCCCAGTGTTTTCTTTTCTGTGGGAAACGGGTCCAAATGGCTCGTTGAGTGCTTAAGGTTGCAGGCCCCTGTCCTAGGCTGATTGCACCATCTATTATCCCCAGCTACCCCCTTCCTCGCCTCCCCCTGCCCCACTGTGCCCTGGCAAACCCAGTGGGATCACAACAACGGAGCCCCGTCAAGATTTCTTCTGTTTCCCCCACCTCCACCACACTCTGCTCACTGAGCCCCCCCCCTCTTCCCACCCCGCCACCCCCTCTCCAATCGGTGTAATGTGATTACGGGTTGGAAAGCCGCTAAAGTTCATTAGACGTGCGCCGTGGCTTAATGTGGACAGATCGCTCATTACGGGCCAGGGTCTTGGGAGACGAGAGTGTCAGCCGAGCAGTTTCTCCCCCCCCACACACACAAGCTTTAATTGCCTCCTGACATGGCCATCCACCATCCGATTCCCCCCCCCAGCCCCATTAATAACCACGGGCAGCCGTGTCTCCCCCCCCATACCCCTGGGAGCCTCATCAGCCGGTAAATGAGAGGAATGTGCTGTGTCGCCTCTCCCGCCAGACGAGCCATTGATCAAATCTGGCAGGTGGGAGAGCGACCCATTCCCCCACCCAACCCCCATTCTGGGAAACAAGAGCGGGGAGGGGGTCTGGGACAGAGGGGGAGGGGTTCCAGGTCCTTGACCTCCTGCCCCTCTTTCTCCCGAAGTAGCCGAGTCCATCTCTGCACTTGGTTTTTTTTATTCATGGCGCGAAGGCGGAAGGAAGCGGATGCAGTTTTCGAAGCTGGCTTAAGTTCCCACCCTGCTTAAGCCATGATTTATTTCAAGCATGCCTTCGTGGAACCCGCTTGCACGAAACAGCCAACAGCCTGCCAATCGCTGGCAAGCCGTAAGGACAGACCCCCCCCCCCTCTCCACAATTTTGGGACGGTGTGGGGGATTTTCATTTTAATATACGTCGATTCAGAGTACATTTCAAAGGGACAGTCAAGGGATCCTAAAAGTCTTAAGAAATGCAACGGAAAACGAGAAGAGAGGAAATTATCCGAAGGATAATTCGGCGAGATTTTAAAAAGAGAAGCTCTGTATGAAGCTCAAAGGCCTATTTCGGCGATGGCTAACCTTTTACGTCGCCGCGTGCCAGAAATGGCACGCACAAACCATCCCGCCTGGACCACGCGGCCTTACTGGCCTTCGCGCAGACGGGAGCGCTGAAACCCGGAAGAGCAGTGTTCCGTTACGCATGTGCACGCTGGCACCCGAACTTCCAATTTCCTGCATGGAGGTGTGCCCGATGAACAGCTGGCTGTCGTGCATGGGTGCGCCAGAAACCCAGAAGTTTGGGTGTCGGTACACACATGCCCGAGAGAACCCTGCTCTTCTGGGTTTTGCTGCTCCCGCGCGCGCGAACGCCAGCTGACCGGCATATGTGTGTGTACAGGAACACAGACAAGGAGCCAATGAGGCCGAGGATCCCGCGCGGGATGGTTCTACGTACCACTTGCGGCATGCGTCCCATAGGTTGGCCAACACGGGCCTGTTTAGTCCACCGACTTGGGAGATAGACAGGTAGCCTTGTTTAGCAATAGGGGGGACTAGCAACTTGATTGTTAAGCGAAGGGATTGCTAAATGAAATGGCGATGCGTTTAAAATCTTCCATCAGCTTTCTTTTTTTGCTTCTTTTGCTGCGAAGGTTGCAGATGTGGCCGTCAAGTTATTTTTACATTCCCTCTTGTAGTGCAGTCACTAAACGAGGACTAGTTCTACATGCCATGTTTTTTCGCTCTCACCTCCTCTTCCTAAAAGCTACTCTTTTTTTATGTACACTGAGAGCATATGCAGCAAGATCAATTCCTTGTGTGTCCAATCACACTTGGCCAATAAAAATACAATTCTCTTCTCTTCTCTTCTCTTCTCTTCTCTTCTCTTCTCTTCTCTTCTCTTCTCTTCTCTTCTCTTCTACTCTACTCTACTCTACTCTACTTTCTCTTCTCTTCTCTTCTACTCTACTCTTTCTCTTCTCTTCTCCTCTCCTCTTCTCTCCTCTCCTCTCCTCTTTCTCCTCTCCTCTTTCTCCTCTCCTCTTTCTCTTCTACTCTACTCTTTCTCTTCTCTTCTCTTCTCCTCTACTCTATTCTACTCTACTCTTTCTCTTCTCTTCTACTCTCTTCTACGCTACTCTTTCTCTTCTCTTCTCCTCTACTCTACTTTCTCTTCTCTTCTCCTCTACTCTATTCTATTCTACTCTAGTCTTTCTCTTCTCTTCTACTCTACTCTACTCTACTTTCTCTTCTCTTCTACTCTACTCTCTTCTATTCTACTCTAGTCTTTCTCTTCTCTTCTCTTCTACTCTACTCTACTTTCTCTTCTCTTCTCTTCTCTTCTCTTCTACTCTACTCTATTCTATTCTACTCTACTCTACTCTTTCTCTTCTCTTCTCTTCTAGTGATGAGTATAGCTCTCAGAGCTATTCCAACCCCACCTGAAAGCTACCCAAGAGGGAAGGAAACCATGCCAAATCTTTTTTGTGGCAGTGGGTTCCAAAGGCTCAAAATTACCCCTTTGGAAATGACTACGTCCCCAACTCCCCCCCCCCCCAATTTTCTACTTAACAACTTCTGGCTTCCAACCCCAGTGGGAGAAAAATATTGAGTCTATCTACCCTCCTCAAAAGCTAGTATCCTTGGCCAAGGTGAATTGCAATCCAACACATCCTTTTCCCCAATTTAACTGGCCTGAAAACTGGTGTGTGTGTGTGTGGTTTTCAGGCCAGTTAAGGGGGGGGGAGGCAGATATTTGCACAGCACCCCAATGCCTTGATTGAGCTTCAGCAGCTAAAGGTGAGCCTATCTGTCTTCTAGGATGTTTGATTTTTATCTCGAGGGAATGCCCGATGCCACCCAATTCCGACTCTGCCACCAGGCCTTTTCCAGGCCAACCTATTCCGCTGAGATTAGAGCTGCTATAAAACGCTAATGAGTGCTTAACTATGGCAATATTTAATTAAAAAAGAAGAAGGAGAAGAGGGGGCTGTGAGCTGCTGCTAATTAACAGAAAATTGGTAATTTCCTAGCTATTAACGGCTTATTTTCCACTCATCTGAACACGGGCAAGGAAGCACAGCGATGGCATAAAGAGGTTGAACACAATCTGGCTTATCGGGAGGCGCACGCCCGGTGTGCAAAACTGGCGGAGCCGGTGACCCCTCTTCGCATTAACCCTAACCGACAATGAATCAGTGGAATGGAATGGATCGAAATAAAATAACAGAGTTGGAAGGGATCTCAGAGGTCTTGTAGTCCAACCCTCTGCTTAGGCAGGAAATCCTATACCCCTTCAGACAAATGGCTCTCCAACATCTTCTTAAAAAGTTCCAGTGTTGGAGCATTCACAACTTCTGGTGGCAAGTTGTTCCACGGGTTAATTATTCTCACTGTCAGGAAATTTCTCCTTAGTTCTAAGTTGCTTCCCTCCTTGGTTAGTTTCCACCCATTGCTTCCTGTCCTGCCCTCAGGTGCTTTGGAGAATAGCTTGACTCCCTCTTCTTTGGGGTAGCCCCTGGAAGATACTGGAAGATGCTATCATGTCTCCCCTAGTCCTTATTTTCATTAAACTAGACAGACCCAGTTCCTGCAACCGTTCTTCGTATGTTTTATCCTCGAGTCTCCGAATCCTCTTTGTTGCTCTTCTCCGCACTCTTTCCAGAGTCTCCACATCTTTTTTACATCGTGGCGACCAAAACTGGATGCAGGATTCCAAGTGTGGCCTTATAAAGTGGTATCAACACTTCCCATGATCTTGATTCCATCCCTCTGTTGAGGCAGCCTAGAACTGTGCTGGCTTTTTTGGCAGCTGCTGCACACGCCTGGCTCCTATTTAAGTGATTAAATCTTAATCACTTAAATAGTGATTATTTAATCACTAAAACTCCCAAGATCCCTCTCACAGTTACTACTATACAGAGTTACTACTTATCTCCCCACCCTGGAGTTGTAGGTTCTTCCGTTGTTCAAAAATAGACCGGACAACCATTTGACTAGGATGGTGTAAGGTTCCTGCCTTGAGCAGAGGGTTGGACTCAAAGACCTCAAGAGGTCCCTTTCAGCCCTAGAATTCTATGGTCCATTCTTCCTTGCAGGCAAGAGACACTGCCCCCCAACCATCTTGAATTTTGAGTTCCAGGATGAATGTCACCTCGAAGAGCCCAAGTCCCAAATCTCTAGCCTTTAGGCAGAAGTTAAGCCAACGCCTGTCTAATCTCCATGTGTTTTTAATCCTCCCTCATCCCTTCGAGGGCCTTTCTGAGCCCAAGTCACAAGGAGATGTCACAGGCGCCCTCCGTTAATTGCGATCCTCGGCCTACCTTGGATCATCAGCTCACTTGTTTCCGAGATTTTATGATATTTGAACGTATTTTGGTTTTTGCACCTCTGACGCAGGAACAAAGCCAGGGATTTATACGGCAAACCACGATGTCGTGGTTTAGAAGGCTACAGAGCCACCACCTTTCTCTCTCTCTCTCTCTCTGTGTCTGCAAATATCTATCCTTCAGCCAGAATCACCGTGCAAAGGATGAGAAGAACAATTAGGATGAATTCATTCGATTTCTACGCCACCCCGCTTCCCAAGACTTTGGGCAGTTCACAAGTAAAAACATACGGTAGTGCCCAAAATTGTGGACACCTTTAGGGAAAAGTGTATTTTCTAAAACTTAGCTAACACCACCAATTTTCTTTTCTTTTCTTTTCTGTTTTTTTGCAGTAGTACCATAAAATTATTTATCCACGGAAAGATCATTTAATCAAGAATGGAATGCAATCACTTTTATGAAGGATTTGCTAATAGTGGTGACAGTCTAAAGAAGAAAAGTGAAACACGTAGAAAAAAAACGAGATAGACAAAAATGATCCCCATAGAAAAAAAATGAGATATGCAAAAATGATCACCCTGTCAGTTAATCCTTAGCTGGGTCATCTTTAGCATGAATGACGGCCTTACAACGTCTTCCCATGGAGTGAAACAAATCTTTGAGTTCTGCAGCTGTTCTGATGTGAAACCAAGATTGAATGTTGGCTTCTATTAACTGGGTTTGATTGCTGGGTCGCTTCTGACAAGCCATGGAATAGGATTATCATGAAATTCCCTCCCCCCCAAAAAGTACTGTTATTAGCCATCAAACCTCAAAAAATACACTTTTCCCGAAAAGTTTCGACAATTTTGGCCACTACTGTATATCCCAAAGATGCTCTTTCCAAAAGCCACTGGATTTTTTTCTGTTTTTCAAAGTCCAGTTAAAAGAGCACCTTTGGTGACTTCCAGGTTCAATTTGGAACCCTTAAGGCCCTTACAACACAAGTCAAGTTGCTACACCTCATGAATCTTTTAAACTTTGGAAAATTCAAGGCAGCTGCACTCACCGGGAACACCGATGAAAAATAAAATAATAAATAAAATAAAATAAAATAATAAAATAAAATAAAATAAAATAAAATAAAATAAATAAAATAAAATAAAATAATAAAATAAAATAAAATAAAATAAAATTAAAATAAAATAAAATAAAATAAATAAAATAAAATAAAATAAAATAAAAAATAAAATAAAATAAATAAAATAATAAAATAAATAAAATAATAAAATAAAATAAATAAAATAAAATAAAGTAATAAAATAAAATAAAATATAATATAATAAAATAAAATAAATAAAATAATAAAATAAAATAAATAAAATAAAATAAAATAAAAAATAAAATAAATAAAATAATAAAATAAATAAAATAATAAAATAAAATAAATAAAATAAAATAAAGTAATAAAATAAAATAAAATATAATATAATAAAATAAATAAAATAAAATAATAAAATAAAATAAATAAAATAAAATAAAATAATAAAATAATAAAATAAAATAAAATAAAATAAAATAAAATAAAATAAAATAAAATAAAATAAATAAAATAAAATAAAATAAACAAAACAAAACAAAACAAAACAAAACAAAACAAAACAAAACAAAATAATAAAATAAAAACATAAAAAAATAAAAACATAAAATAAAATAAAATAAAATAAAATAAAATAAAATAAGAGGTTTAAGTTACGTTCCCTCTCCCAATTGCCCAGAGGTAAATCAAGGCCCGCCTGCCCTCCCAATAGGGCGCCACCCGCCCCACGGAGGGAGGTCTGCGAGGTAAAGAAAAGAAGATTTCCAGGTGTGACAGCAGCTTCTCTTCCTCCACACCAAGGAAGGATCTGCTCCAGTAACATCACCACCCACCTAGACGTCTCCCCTCCTGGGAGAACCCGTCTTGGCTGAGTTGATAGCTTCCTTCCAAAAAAAAAGAAAGAAAGGAAGGAAGAAAAAGAGCCGACAACATCAGCAACGCATCGAGGCACATCCAGGTTGCCTGTTGCAAGAATATGGGAACAATGTGCGTGGCAGACTCCTGCCGTGCGCAGGAGTCAAAGCAAGAGAAAAACCCAGCAGGATTTTGGTTTTTGGACAGAGATAGTCCCTCCCACCCCCCCTCTCTCTCACAGGCACACACACACAAAATATCATCTCAGGACAAGAGAAGACAGCAAATCAACCAGGGATGGATAACAACCCCTCAATTAATCCTTCAAAAATCTATGGGAAAGACTGGAGCAAAGCTTAATCTGCCTATCTGTCATATCTGTCATCTTTCCTTACTATCTATCTATTTATCTCATCCATTTCCTTTCATTTCTCTATCTATCTAATGCATCCATCCATCTCCTTTCATTTCTCTGTCTCTCTGTCTATCTATCTATCTATCTATTCCATCCATCTCCTTTCATTTCTTTATCTATATCATCCATCCATCCCTTCATTTCTTACCTATCTACCTATCTATCCATCCATCCATCTAATCCATCCATCCATTTCCTTTCATTTCTATCTATCTATTCCATCTCCTTTCATTTCTTTATCTATATCATCCATTCATCCATCCCTTCATTTCTTACCTGTCCTACCTATCTACTTATCTAATCCATCCATCTCCTTTCATTTCTGTCTGTCTATCTATTCCATCCATCTCCTTTCATTTATCTATCTATATCATCCATCCATCCACTTTCATTTCTTACCTGTCCTACCTATCTATCCCATCCATCTCCTTTCATCCATCCATCCATCCACCTACCTACCTACCTATCTCTCCATTTCTTTTCATTTCTTACCTGTCCTACCAACCTATCTATCATCACCTGTCATTTATCTCCTTCCTTCCTTCCTTCCTTCCTTCCTTCCTTCCTTCCTTCCTTCCTTCCTTCCTTCCTTCCTTCCTTCCTTCCTTCCTTCCCCACAAGATCTTGAGTTTCTCATTCTCTAAAACTTTCTCAACCTGATGTTCTCAAATAATAATAATTATTATTATTATTATTTTGTTCACTGTCCAGACTCACTTGCTGAGATGGCAGACTGAAAAAGGACATTTTAAAAAACTGATCGATACCTGATGGTATAAAACTGCCCCAACAGTCAATCAAATTTATTACACTTGTCGTTTCCAAATGGCCCCTCTGCATGTTACGATAAATTTGCCAAGCTTGAGAAAAAGTCACTTAAAAAAAAAAAGGGAGGTTAAAGATCTATTTTTCAGACAAGATTAGCAAGGGATGTCTTCCAAAGTGTGTTGACTAAGAAGATCTCTCCAGCTGATGATTGGTTGACTTTTGAGGCTCCTTATGTCCCTAAAAGTGATTACTTAATTCGGGTATTATTCTTTTCTTAATCGGTTTCTTACCGTGAATGTGCCACCATTTATTTACAGCGGGCGTAAATGATAACAATAAGTATGATTTGTATTCTTTAGCGTTAACAGCAGGGAACCCAGCCGACTGACTGAATAAATGAATAAATGAGTGAATAAAAATCTCAGCAGTGCGATCAACTCAAAAGATCTCACATCTACTTTTCTTGGTCGACTTTTGTAAATTTGTGCTTTATTTTTAAAATGAATTTTTCTCCTTGGGCTTAAAATGGATTCTCTCACGAGGTAGATATGCACATCCCTGAGCTGCGTTTTTTAAAAAAGGATTTTTTCCTGGGAAACAGTTTTGAAACGGGAAGGATGGGTGGGAGATAAAGAAACGACTAGAAGGCCCACAAGATCTCTCACAACTCTGATATTCTGTTAATAAAAGTATTTCTTCTATTTTTCAATGATTTTAAATTCTAAGCTCAGGGGGACGTCAAACTTGGCAACTTTTTAAGACTTGTGGACTTCTTCCAGAGAAAAAATTGTAAAGAAAATATTTATTTGATTATATATGTAATAACAGCTGCAAGGATGGTTTTTGCCCAAAATTGGAAAGCAGAGAAAATGCCGCTAGAAGGAGAAGTAATCAAAAAAATCTTTAAAGATAGCTCAACAGACTAAAAGCCTGTTATTAAAATTCAGCTGTCTGCAATTACTCTAAGTTCGAATCTCACCAGGCTCAAGGCTGACTCAGCCTTCCATCCTTTCTAAGGTAGGTAAATTGAGGACCCAGTTTGTGGGGGCAATAAGCTGACTTTGTATAAAATATACAAAAGTATGAAGGCTATTGCTTAACGCATTGTAAGCTGCCCTGAGTCTCCGGAGAAGGGCGGCATATAAATCTAATTTAAAAAAAAAGAAAAAAGATTGTGCAGAAATGAATAGATTGATGATTAAATAAAGAGAGGATTCAGAATATTTGAAGATATGGGATCAATTTTATGACTGGTTAGAAAAGAGATATAAATGATATGCTTAAAATACTGTACTTTTGGAGATACGTTGCAATAGATGGGTGATAATGAAGACAGAAGAAACACCGAGATGTCGCATGGACAAAATGACTGATGTAATTAAATGTTTGTTTGTATATAAAATAAAAAACTTTTTTTAAAAAAAAAAGACTTGTGGACTTCAACTCCCAGAATTCATGGTTAGCTGGGAACTGAATTCTGGGAGTTGAAGTCCACAAGTTTCCAAGTTTGGAGCGCTTCGTTTTTGCTTGAAGCTAGGAAAATTGTGGCAGTGAGTTAAGAGCAGGGTTGGCTTTCATTTACTTTCCCTACTGGTTTGCAAATCCATGCATGCGCCCGACTTTCCTCGCGCACGCGTCCAGTCTCAAAAATGCGCCTAAATAGGATGGCATAGAGCTGGGGTGGGAACACCCGCGATTTCCGTAAACCGATTCTGGCGAACCGGTCTGAACTGGCTAAATACCACCTCTGCTTAAGAGCAGTGAAATTGGTGAGAATTTGTTACACTGAACACTTCTTCCTCCTACCTTTACGGGAGAAGACATCCGAAGTCTCTTCTTCTGAACTGCTCTCCATTTCAAAGAGGTCCTTAAATTCCCTCTTATCCTCCTCTTTCTTTTCGTTCGGCTTCTTGCGTTTAATTTCTGGGAAGTTCAGATCTTCCATCTACAGCCAGGAAACAAAGGGAGGATAGAAGAAAAGACATTAAAGAGTAAACAACACTGAAAATCTTTCCTCTGGTCTTGAATTGGCCCCAAGGCATGAGTAGGGATAAGCGGTTATTCTAAGCATGTATTAAAATCCCATAAAATTACAAACGGTAGTGGCCAAAATTGTGGAAACCTTTTGGGAAAAGTGTATTTTCTAAAACTAGCTAATAACACCACGTTTTTTGTTTTTTTGGGGAGTAGGGCCATAAAACTATAGATCGATGGAAAGATCATTTAATCAAGAATGTCATCCAATCACTTTTATGAAGGATTTGCTATTAGAATAGGAGGGACAGTCTGAAGAAGAAAAGTGAAACAGGTAGAAAAAAAAAACGAGATATACAAAAATGAACCCCGTAGAAAAAAACGAGATACGCTAAAATGATCCCCACGTCAGTTAATCCTTAGCTGGGTCACCTTTAGCATGAATGACGGCCTTACGATGACGGGGATTTCTTAATTAATTTTAATTGGTTTTAAATTCGAATTTTTAAAATTTACTGTTTTAATGAGGGATTATGCATTTTTATTGTTGTGAGCCGCCCTCAGAGATAGAGCGGCATATAAATTGCATGCATACATGCATGCATGCATGCATAAATGAATGAATGAATGAATGAATGAATGAATGAATGAATGAATGTCTCCCCATGGAGTGAACCAAGCCTTTGAGTTCTGTAGCTGCTATGTGAAACCAAGATTGAATGATGGCTTCTATTAACTGGGTTTTATTGCTGGGTCGCTTCTGACTGACAAGTTTCTTTAGTCGGCTCCCTAGATTTTCAATTGGGTGAAGGTCTGGGCTATTCCCAGGCCATTCCAGCAGTGGAATAGAATTGTCTTGAAACTCCAAAAAAGAACAAGTGGTGTTATTAGCCATCAAACCTCAAAAAATACACTTTTCCCAAATGGTTTCCACCATTTTGGCCACTGCTGATTCGACAGATTGGAAAGAAGGGAATATGGCGAAGGTCCCCCGTTGAGAAAGTGTTACCACACAACCACTGAAGTAAAATATTAACAGACTAACAAGAGTTGAAAGGGACCTTGAAGATCTTCTAATCCAACCCCCTGCTTAGGCAGGAAACCCTGTACCATATTCCCATTTCCCGAAGACAGTCTGAAATATTGAAAGGGTGTGTGTGTGTGTGTGTGTGTGTGTGGAAATATACCAGAAAGAAATCTTGAATTTTAACTATGGGAGGATTGTAAACATGCCAAAGATTTCTCTTTCATTTTTTTCATCCTTTCCTGCCAATTGCAGCCTTCACTGCAGAAAATCCCTCTTTTTGGAGTTTCCGATTAAGTTTCTGAGCAAGATCTACGAATTATATAACTACCGTATTTTCCGGCGTATAAGACGACTGGGCGTATAAGACGACCCTCCTCAGAGCCATTTAAGGCTCGTCAGAGCCTTATGGGCTGGTCTGCCTGGTTACAGGAGAATGAGACCCGGCATATAAGACGACCCCTGACTTTTGAGAAGATTTTTTGTGTGTTAGAAAGTAGTCTTATACGCAGGAAAATACAGTAAATCAAAATGTTGGGGGGAATCTCAAAATTAGGGATGAAAATACTCCTTGGATTGTAATCATTGTGTGGCCAAACCTGTCACGATACAAAAGCCGAGTTATTGGGGGCTAAAACCCCGACAAAGTTAATTAAGCAGAAAATTATCAGTTGCATCCATTGGTCAAAGATGGCTTAAAATTGGAAGGATTTTTGCTTCCTACCCGTTCTTTGCCAGTAATTTCAAGCTGAATTTCCTTCTCCCTCAGCTTCTTCCAGGTCACGTAGTACGTCCTTAGCGGAGTTCCTTCTGCTTTTACGGTTTTTTCCCATCGCTCCTGTCAAAAAATTGGCCGGAGACGTTAAGAAGGACATCAGCCAAGCGTTTCCTATAACGTTCATAAAACCATCCCAATTTTCTGCTTCGGGTGCAAAATGGGAGGGGGTGTCTCTCCAGATTTTCTATATTCCAGTTCTGAAGTCAAATTTGCCAAAAAAAAAAAAAAATCCCGATTTGGGCATTCAAAACGGTTTCGGAGGGAAAAAAATTTGCTCGTGGAACTTTTTCAGAGCAAAAAAACACAATGATTGGCATCTAATGACACAAATTTGAACTATAACGCAGAAGGCCAGCGCCGAAGAGTTGCAAAAAGGCGTTATTTGTAGACTTTACAGATAGTCCTCGACTTGGGACCGCAATTGAGCCCAAAATTTCTGTTGCTAAGGGAGACATTTGTTAAGTGAATCCCTGCAGATGGCGCCTGCCTGTTTTCCACATATGCACCTGCCTTTCTGCGCACGGGCATAGCCTCAAAAATGTACCTAAATAAATTGGAATAGAGCCGGGGCAGGAGGTGCTACCGGTTCGGGAAAATCATTCCGAACCGGCTGAATTACCTACTCTACACATAACCGTCAGAAATATGAATCAATTGCCAAGCGTCCAAATTTTCATCGTGTGACCCACAGGGAATGCTGCCGTAAGTGTGAAGCACAGGTCGTAAGTCACTTTTTTGAATGCTGTTGTTAACTTTGAACGGTGACTAAACAAAATGATTTTAAGTTAACTACTTGTAGTTTAAGTTCTGTAGATCATGACAGACTTTTTCCTTTCCAAATCAGATTTAATGCTTTGATTTGAGCCAGAAAAAGATTGGAGTTTGACTCAGTGCCTCAGGCAGGCCCTAGCTGTTATGTCGGTTTATGGTTAAACCATGATTTAACAAGCTAGGATGGAGCGCGCCATGTTGGCTTCCGCAAGAAATTCTCCAGGGATGAGAAAATTTGATTCTTTGGGCGTCTGGTATTATATGATAAACTGAACAAATATTCCTATGGCTAACAGCAGTTTTTTTTCAGTGGCGGAAAAATAAAGATTTCTCTCTTCTTGTTTACTGCACTGTTTTTAATTTCCTTCCTCCCTTGTGCTAGCATTTTCTCGCTAACGCCCGTGTAGAACTTGTAAAAACTGCCGAAAGTGATTGAGTGTCGCTGTTTGGGCAAAGTCCTGTTATACCCCTTGCAACCCCAAAACTTCACATTTCTAAGCAAAGAGAAGAGAAAATAAGATAATTAAAGAACAGATGTTCTCGTTCCTTACTGCTGACCTCTTAAAAGTGCTTCCTTTAAGCATAATGTCTGATCTGAAGTGGGTCTCAATTCTTCAGCTGAAAAATGGGAGCCAGAGGGACCTTCAGTGGGGACACACCAGTGGTGGGACTCAGCCGGTTCGGGCGAATTGGTTGTTAAATTTCTGGCTGGCCCCGCCCCTTCCCACCCCACCCAGGAGTCCCTACACGCCCTATTTTGATTCCAAGGTAAGTGCAAGGAGGCCTAGTAGGCCCAAAATGGGGCGGGGGGAGGGCATGCTGCCCCCCTCGAGGCCTGTTTTTGCTCCCAGGGGGGTGCAGGAGCTGCGTGCTGCCTGTCACACCCCCTGGCCACGCCCACCCAGCCGTTCATTAGGGCAGAGAAACAGTTGTTAAGTTATTTGAATCCCACCACTGGGACAGATCCTTTCGGGCTTCTGCTCCGGTTCTCCTTTGCAAGGATGGCAGGATTGCAAAGGATTCTGGGAATCTTGCAAAGGATTCTGGGAATCTTCCAACCAGAATGGCAAAGGATTCTGGGAATCTTCCTACCAGAATGGCAAAGGATTCTGGGACATCATAAAAGTTATTATTTTTATGGTGTTCGAAAATGTATTGTCTTGTATGCAGGTAGGCCTGGATTTACAAGAGTCCGTTTAGCGACTGTTCGAAGTTGCTAAAAAGTGACTTACGACCGTTTTTCACACATACGGCCGTTGCAGTATCCCCATGGTCACGTGACCAAAATTCGGGCGCTTGGCCCCCCGACTTCAATCCCCTGGGGTCACTTTTTGCGACCTTCTGGCAAGCGAAGTAAAACAGGGAACCAAGATTCACTTAGCAACCGTGTGACTAACTTAACAACGGCGGGGATTCACGTTAATGACCATGGCGAGAATATAAAGCAAATCTCACTTAACCATTACCTGGCTTAGCAACAGAGGTTTTGACCTCAATTGCGGTCCTAAGTCGAGGACTTCCTGCATATTACACGTTCTAGTAATTTTTTAGTGTCCTTTTTGATTCACGGATCGTTCAAATGGTGATTAGGCTGAGCCGTGGAGAGCCTTCCATCCTTCCGAGGTCAGTAAAATGAGGACCCAGATTGTTGGGGGCAAAAGGCTGACTCTGTAAACCGCTTAGAGAGGCCTGTAAAAGCACTATGAAGCGGTATATATGTCTAAGGGCTATCTCTATTTAGCATCCGCCAGCTTGTAGGATCAAGATATTTTTTTTAGAATGGAAAGTGGGGTATCGTAATCCAGGGGAACGCTTGTCCCATCATCCCCAGCAGAGAGGACACCCCTCCCTCCCTCCCTTCCCTGTGGACAGAATGCAGTATTGCAGGCTAATTCTGCCCACTGCCAGGAGTTCGATCCTGACCGTCTCAAGGTTGACTCAGCCTTCCATCCAAGGTGGGTCAAATGAGGACCCAGATTGTTGGGGGCAAGAGGCTGACTCTGTAAATCGTTTAGAGTGGGCTGTTATGCGGTACATAAGTGCTATTGTTCTTTATTTGGTGAAGAAATCAAAAGAATGAACCGGCTTCGGTATAAAGCTTTCCTTTTTCAACGCACGAAAATAAAAACAGGTGTTTCTCTTGGATGGGGAGCTCTCCCAGCTGAACAAAAGGGGAAAAGAGGTGACTCACCACCGCCTCCCGATCGGAGACGCCGAAGGAAGCTTTCTGGCGCTTGGCGGTGATGAACGCCGAGTTCTCCTGAAGTTTTTCCAAGAGCTGACGGACGGTTTTGCAATAGTTGGCAATCTTGCAATCCTTCAGGAAGGACTTCAGCTGGAGGAGGAGGAGGAAGATGACGGGGGGGGGGACAGGAAAGAAACAAGACAGCAAGAAATTCCATGAACGGCTCTCGGCGTTTTGTGTGTGTGTGTGTGTGTGTTTTTTTTTTAAAGTCTGACTTGCATACGCTTTTCTATTTCCATGTTTAGATCTGGCTGGCAAAAATGCAAAAAACAGGATGAGTGGGAAGCAGTCTCCTTCCATGCCTTGGCTCCAATTTAAAGATGGAGTATGAATATATCTATATATACATATACATACGCACACACATACACACACACAGGTCTTGCCAAGTAGGAAAACAATCAGCAGGGGGAGAATGAAACAAACCTCCAGAGTCACAAGCTGTTGATGTGAGTTTTGGCAAAAGCATTGGCCCCAATGGAGGCGGAAGGCCTCGCTGACCGAGACAAATCTTCCTGCGGCCCTTGGTGACCTCTGACTTTTGAGGCCGGCAACAGCTGTTCCCGACAATGGCAAGATCCCGTTTTATATCTTAGCCTTAACCCCAAAAGGAACTGTTAGTCTGAGGTAGGCCAAATGGCTGGGTTGGAAAGTCTGGTTAAATCTGCTTTCGTTTGTGCCAGGAAAAAAAAGAGACAGCAAATGAGTTTATGGGCAGGCTGGGCAGGAAAGAAAGAAAGAAAGAAAGAAAGAAAGAAAGGAAGGAAGGAAGGAAGGAAGGAAGGAAGGAAGGAAGGAAGGAAGGAAGGAAGAGAAAGAGAGAGGAAAGGAAGAGAGAAAGAGGGAGGAAAGGAGGGCAGGGCAAAAGAAGGAGAGGAAAAAACAAAGGAAGGAAGGAAGGAGAAAGGATGAGAGAAGAAAAGAGATAGGAAGGAAGGAAGAAGAGAGAAGAGGAAGGAAGGAGAAAGGATGAGAGAAGAAAAGAGATAGGAAGGAGGGAAGAAGAGAGAAAAGGAAGGAAGTAGGGAAGGAGAAAGGATGAGAGAAGAAAAGAGAAAGGAAAGGAAGGAAGAAGAAAGGAAGGAAAGAATAGAATAGAATAGAATAGAATAGAATAGAATAGAATAGAATAGAATAGAATAGAATAGAATAGAATAGAATTCTTTATTGGCCAAGTGTGATTGGACACACAAGGAATTTATCTAGGAAGGAGGGAGGAAGAGAGAAAAGGGAGGGAGGGAGGGAGGGAGGGAGGGAGGAAGAAAGAAAGAAAGAAAGAAAGAAAGAAAGAAAGGAAGGAAGGAAGGAAGGAAGGAAGGAAGGAAGGAAGGAAGGAAGAAAGAAAGAGAAAGGTAAGAAAAAACTAAAGACGGGTGAAATAAAAAGAGTGAGGGAGAAGACAGCCCAATTCCACAAATTCCTTCTCTTTAAACAGCATGTAAAAGATGCTATTTTGTTGGTGAGCGTGACCTTTCCCAGTCTAACCAGCTTTTGGACCACAGCTCCCATCCTCAGCACAGGCTGGCTGGGGCTGATGGGTTAGCCCGGTCCAATCCTGAATCCAAGGATCCCTTGTCCTACCTGCCTGCTTTGAAAGACAGGCGCTTCCCAACCTCGTTCCGGTTTTCCAAAAAAAAAAAAAACCCCTGGCCTCGTCTCCGAACGTTTTTGGAGGTCAATTCCGAGTCCCTGCGCCAGCTCTGAAGGGTTGGGGGCTGGGTCAGTCCCACCACTTGACCCCTGGGACCTTTGGGGGGGGGAGGGAAAATGGAGGGGGCACGCAAAGCCTTCCCACCAGCTCTTTGTGCGTAGGTGCGTCTGTGTGAAAAACCTCGACCCCTTCTTGGCTGCTCACTTGACCCACCCCGACTGTGGCTTTCACCCCCCCCAAACGCTAGGACCGCTGAAATATTGTGTCCCCCCCCCCTTCCTAAAAGGCCTGGGAGAAAAACAACCTCCCCCCCCCCCCAAATCTGCACAGTCAGTTTCCTTCTGTCCAAACTAAAAGCCGGAACGTGTGTTAAGAGCGGGAGGGACAGAAGGACGCACCGCCGTACCCTCCGGGCGCCCCAAGAGAAAGGGGGGGAGGGCGGTCCCTTTCATAACCGCAGGCTTCCTTTCACTCACACACATACGCACAAACCCAACCTCCAGAAGACAAGGAAGCATTCATGCTGGGCGCTTCTCCAGGAAGCCCGGCGGCCTGGCACAGCCGGAGAAGGGAAAATCCAGCTGCCGGCCCCCTTCCTGCGTTAATAATCCGGCTCTACGGGTTTTAAGGGTAGCGGGGGAGACTAGGCTCTCCCGGCAGACACAATTAAAAACTGGGCTGCCTCCCGGGAGGGAATCTTGGGAAGGGGCTGGGTCCTGGATCGCAGCCCCTGCTGACCTCCTCTTCGGGGGTGGTCCATCATTAGCAAGCGGGGGTGGTGGAGGGAAGGGGGGAGGGAAGCCCACCCGGAGGCTGGGAAGCCAGGTAGGAGGAGATGGGAGGGAGGGGTGGGCCCGAAACAGTAATGGGATTCAAATCCCGGCGCTACCAGTTCGCTATTAGGAGCGTGCGGCGCTTCTGCAAAGGCACAGAAGGTTCTGCACAATCCACCCTCGGCTCAAAAGACCTCCCGACTGTGAAGAAAATCACATTTTCCCACAGGGCTTGGGAAAGCCCCCCTTTTGCAGTGCAAATCACCGCGAGCCTTGAAATGCCCTCCTAGCGGGCTTAAAGGAAAAGAGGAAACACGCTTTCCTAGCCCGCTTTCGATTAATGAGCTAAACGAAGCCCCTGTTGTGCAGAAGGGCGCGGATAGCGTAACCTAGTAGGGTAACGAGATGTCCACAAGCAAATTGAGAGCATCAAGGAGGTAAGAGTTGGAAGGAACCTTATAGGTCATTTAGTCCAACCCTCCCTCACACCGAAGCTGGAGACCCTACACCCATGATGCCGAATCTATGCCACAGATGGCACATGGACCCATATTGGTGGGCACGCAAGCTCAGCTCCAGTACACATGCACACGCCGGCCAGCTGATTTTCGGGCCTTCTGGGCCCACTAGAAGTACGGAAACAGGCTGTTTCCTGCCTCCAGAGGGCCTGTGCGGGTGGGGAAGGCCATTTTCGCCCTCCCCAGGCTCCTAGAAAGGCTCTGGAGCTTGAGGAGAGCAAAAAACGGGCCTTCTGGGCCCACCGTGCCATCGCATGCCAAAACCGGGGGGATCGCGGGGGGAGGGTGTCACACATGCATGCAGGGGATGGAGGGCATAGAATTATGGGTGTGGGCACGCACATGTGTGAACACTCTCCCCCACGCAGTCCCCCCCGTTTTTGGCACGCGATGGCCAAAAGGTTAGCCATCACTGCCCTACGCCACTTCTGACCAACGGCAGTCCAGTCTCTTCTTGAAAGTCTGAAGCGATGAAACTCCCACAACTTCCAAAGGCAACTTCTGTGCCATGGGTTGATTGTTCTGCCCGAAAAAAGAGAGATTCCCTTCCAACTGGTGGAAAAAAATGCCACCATTTTTGCAAAAAGACACTAACCGTGGCACTCTCTTGAGGTTTATTTTCTGTGCTTAAGGTAAGATTCTAGTCCTCGGTGTGCTTGGAAGCATGTAAATAATGATTGCTGGGTTGTTGTTTTTTTTCTGCTTTAGGCTGTCCAACGGGGGAGAAAACCTGGGGAGGCTTGCCAATTTTTCCACCCCTGCCCATCTTTCTTTTTCTTTTTAAATTTGATTTATATGCCGCCCTTCTCCGGCGACTCAGGGCTGCTTACAATGCGTTAAGCAATAGCCTTCATTTGTATATTTTATACAAAGTCAGCTTATTGCCCCCACAAACTGGGTCCTCAATTTACCTACCTTAGAAAGGATGGAAGGCTGAGTCAACCTTGAGCCTGGGGAGATTCGAACTTACAGTAATTGCAAACAGCTGGTGTTAATCACAGTGCTTTTAGTCTGCTGAGCTACCAGGCTCTTATCTGTTTATTTTAGCCACACAAACTCCGTTTACCTGAAGGATGGCCGGCAGCGCCAATTCTGGGAAACCGATCGTGTAAGACTGGCTGTGAAGATATTCTAAAGTCAGGTCATACAGCTGATCAAGAAGGCCATCCTGGGAAGGGAGGGAAGAGGAGAAGGGGGAAAAAAAACACTCAAAATTTGAAAAGCGTTTCTGAAGGCCAATTTCCCACCGAAGGACAGGTGCAACCATAGCATTCATAACCCAAAATTGAGTGAAATCAATGTTTTGTTTTTTCCCCAACTTGGCTAATTTTAAGTATCTGGGCGTTGAAGTCCACACTGCTTCTTCTTTTTTTTTTTTTTAAATAATTTTTATTGAACAGTTTAGGGGGGGTTTTTTTTGAAAACAAAAACGAACCTTTTACAATTTTCTTCTTTTCAACCATTTTGCATCGGTAGATATTTCTTACATATCCATTTTTTTCCCTCCCTTATTTCAACTGATCCTTTATACATATAATTCTAATATGGATTTATTTACATAGATACATATTACAAACTATTCTAAAAAAAAAATACGAGTTCCGGGTATATTAGTAAAGAAAGAAGCAGACATCCCGCGAGCTACAGAACTTAAAATTTTAAAATAAGTAAAATGTTATTTTACTAAGCTTTCGTCAGCCATCTGCTGACACCCGTGCATGCGGGGGGGGGGGGGGGATGGCCAGATGCGCGCAGGCTGGGCATGCATTATTTGGGGGTTTCGGGTTTTGGGCACTCGGTCTGGAAAAAGATAGCCATCACTGATTTAAAGTGTTCGTGAAAATATTACTTCTCCTGAAACAGGAGTCCCCAAACTACCTGACTAGGCGACTCAGTGGCTAAAGACGATAGGAAAAGTCGGCAGTTCGAATCCCTAGTACAGGTCTTCTGTGTGAGCAGGGGGTTGGAACAGATGACCTCCCAGGTCCCTTCCAACTCGACTGTTACTGTTAAACTTGGCAAGTTTTGAAGACTTCTGCACTTCAATTCCCCAAATTCCTCAGCCAGCTGCTTAAAAGTAGCCGTGTTGAAAAACACAGATTTAACTGAATTTGGGGTTGGGAATGCTAAAGAGGGGGCGTAACCCCCCCCCCCCTTTAGCTTTTTAATTGTCTATGGGTTTTAAATTTTAAATTGTCTATGGGTTTTTAAATTTTCTGGGCCAAAAATTGTTTAATTCTTTTACAAATTTTAAATTTTGTATTGAAGTGTTTTTTATTCCTGGCTGTGCACCGCCCTGAGTCCACCAGGAGAAGGGCGGTATACAAATTTAATAAACTAAACTAACTAAACTAAACTAAACTAATTTAATCAACAAATAATTAAATAAAATAAATAATTGCACCCTTTTCTTAGGTGGGAAGTTGGCTTTCGAAAGCCCCCGGGGTTGGCTGAGGAATTTTGGGAGTGGAAAGTCCACAAGTCTTAAATGTTGCCACATTCGGACAGCCCTGCCTTGAAAATTATACAAAGCTGCCCGCTTCGCCTTCCCACGACTCACCCGGAAGGCCTTCTCCTGCAGGTTGGCGTTGGAGAGCTTCAAGATGACGGCAAAGTTAATCGGCTTGGCACTCATTCGCCCCGGTTTTTTGTTGAAATCCACCTGTTGGAAAATCTGTGGAAAAAAACGAAAAGCAAATCGAACGGAAAAGTCAGCCGGGTGTCCATGGAAGAGAAGGTGTGGGAAGATACAGCTAGCAAATTTTGGATTCTGGTAAGCCCAGGCTGGCTGTCGTCTTACTTTATTTGTTAGTTAGTTAGTTAGTTAGTTAGTTAGTTAGTTAGTTAATTAGTAGTTCGATTTATATGCCGCCCTTCTCCGGAGACTCGGGGCGGCTTACAATGCGTTAAGCAATAGCCTTCAAACTTTTGTATATACCTGCTTAGTAGGGCTTTCGGCCCCCCCAAGCGGTGTTCTTTTTTATACAAAGTCAGCTTATTGTCCCCACGATCCGGGTCCTCATTTTATCTACCTTGGAAGGACGGAAGGCTGAGTCAACCTTGAGCCTGGTGAGATTCGAACTTGCAGTCATTGCAGGCAGCTGGTGCTAGTTAACAGCACTTTAGTCTGCTGGGCCACCAAGGCTCTTTTTACATGGCCGTTTTGATTATCTCCAGCCTGCAGAAGTGAACTTGATATAGGTCAGTGTTGGGAAACCTTTTCGGCACCAAGTGCCGAAGCGGGGGGCGCGCGAGTGTGCGCGGGGGAGCTCCGGAAACCAGAAAAGCAGCTCCCTGGCGCGCACACGCGGGAGTGCCCAAAAAATGGAACAGCAGTTCCCCGGTGCGGAGCTGACTCTGTAAACCGCTTAGAGAGGGCTATAAGGCACTGTGAAGTGGCATATAAACCTAACTGCTATTCCTTCCTTCCTTCCTTCCTTCCTTCCTTCCTTCCTTCCTTCCTCCCTCCCTGCGGCTAGAACTGACTGACTCTGCCCACTGCCAGCAGTTCGATCCTGACTGACCGGCTCCCGGTTGACTCAGCCTTCCATCCTTCCGAGGTCAGTAAAACGAGGACCCAGAATGTTGGGGGGCAGTCAAAAGGCTGACTCTGTAAACCAGTTTATAAGACAAAAAGGCGTACTCTGTAAATAAAACTCTGGTATATAACGTCCAAGAGCTATTGCTATTGCTATTACCCATGCTGCCCCATGGCCCCCGCCCCAAATTTAGTCAAACCCAAATGCCAGCTCTGCACCCCCACCCAGCCCCAGAGAAGCACATGGCTGTGGACCCACTGATCGAGAAATTAAAAATAAAAAGGCGAACAATCATTATATCCTTCCCCGTTTGGGCAAACGATGCTTTCCTGCCCCCTTCTTCTCTCTCTCTCTCTCTCTCTCTCTCTCTCTCTCTCTCTCTCTCTCTCTCTCTCTCTTCACGCAGCTCGGTCTTTGCCAAAGAGCCGAGCGGCGATGCCGCGGGGAGGCGGGGAGGGAGCCCGCTCCTCTGTGCCAAGAGAAGCATAAACTGTCAAGGCACATCACCGATTTCCTGCTCATTTCCAGGTGACAGCAGCTTGGGGAATATCGGCACTCCGAGGGACCTCACAAGACGCCCGAGCTGTCATCGTGCTGGTGACAAAGTGAGGAAGGGAAGGAAGCGAAGCGGGAGGGAATTAACGGAGAAAGGAGGGATTGCATTCGGTTGCTCCGGATGAGAAGAACCCACAATTCCAGCCGAGTTTTGTTTTTTTTGCAAATTCGGGAGCAGAAGGAAATCTGTGACATGATAGCAGCGTTCCAATATTTGAGGGGTGGGGGGGGGGGGTTCCACCTATTTTCCAAAGCACTTGGAACGCAGGACGAGAAGCAACGGATGGAAACTCACCAAGGAGAGAAGCAACCTAGAATTTAAGGAGAAACTTCCCGACAGTTGAGAACTATTAACCCACGGAACGGCTTGCCACACCAGAAGTTGTGGGTGCTTCATCCCTGGGGGTTTTTAAGCAGAAATTGGACAGCCACTTCTCTGGAACGGTAGTTTCCGGCTTAAGCAAGGGGTTGGACTAGAAGACCTCCGAGGTCCCTTCCAAGTCTTTATGATTCTGTGGATTTGAAGACTGCGGGGGAAAAGTCCCATCTGGCCTTTTGCAAAAGGAGGTGACATGACAGTTGCAGACTAAATTAGGGGCTCTCTTTTGGAGTGTTAGAAGTCGGGGAGGGGCAATCCCTATCAATCCCATTCCTCTCTCTATTACAGGAGGGAAGGTAGTGGATTTCCCAAAATTTTACTACCAGTTCTATGAGTGTGGCTTGGTGAGCGTGGCATGGCATGGCGGGCATGGCAGGAGAAGGATACTGTAAAATCTCCACTCCCACCCCACTCCAGGGGAAGGATACTGCAAAATCCCCATTCCCTCCCGATCAGCTGGGACTCGGGAGGCAGGGAAGAGATGGGGGCGGGGCCAGTCAGAATTTTTACTACCGGTTCTCCAAACTACTCAAAATATCCGCTACCGGTTCTCCAAAACCAATCAGAACCTGCTGAAATCCACCTAGGGGAGAAAGGCTGAGAGTTAAAACTTCACTTTCCTATTTTCACCTTTATTTGGGGAAGAGGGGCAGGCAAAACGGATTCGCGGAGCCTTGGTGGAGCAGCGGACTAAAGCGCTGTTAAAGTAGCACTTAGCTGCCAGCTGCCTGCAGTTACTGCGAGTTCGAATCTCACCAGGCTCAAGGTTGATTCAGCCTTCCATCCTTCCGAGGTAGGTAAAATGAGGAGCCGGATTGTGGGGGCCAATAAGCTGACTTTGAATAAAAAAAAGAACACCGCTTAGGGGGGGCCAAAAGCCCTACTAAGCAGGTATATACAAAAGTATGAAGGCTATTGCTTAACGCATTGTAAGCCGCCCTGAGTCTCCGGAGAAGGGTGGCATATAAATCGAACCAACCAATCAATCAATCAATCAATCAATCAATAAATTTTGCAGATTTAAGAACAACTTGAGTGTAGAAAGAAGGGACATGGCTTGGGATGATTTCCCAGGCAAGCAGGCGGACCTGAATTCAATGCAAGCCTCCCCCCCACCCCCAAATTTGGAGGTTTGCATTAAGGAATGAAAAAAAAAATTTTCTCTCTTTTGCAGCATCTCAAGTTGTGTGTTTTGTGTGTGCGTGCACCCTTGGTGTTTCCTCCCGAAGGCTGTCACGCTCAGCCAGCCACATTTCCTTCCCGCTCCCACCCAGGAGAGTGGGAGGGGGGGGGGGAAGAGAGAAACGCTGCCCACCCCCGCCCCCGCAGCATCGGATGTGACGGAGGGCCGAAAGGCCAAACCGCTGGAATGTCTGGGGTTGGTCAAATGCGGCTCGCCTCGAGGACACACAAAGACACAGAGAGAGAGAGAGAGAGGAAAGCAGGGGTGATGTGTAACAGGCCCGGTTCTCCACGCAGAAGCCACAAGGAGTCCTCGGGACGCAGGAAGCGAAAAGGATGTGGTGAACAAACATTTGCAGCAAACGGCCTCCCCCCCCACACACACCCCGCTTCCTGGCGATGAGCAACGAACCGAGGCGGCTTAGTTGAGTCCCCAAAAACACCAGCTCACAACCCCTCCCACCGATTGTACCATCTGCCACCCGTTTTTTACTTATTTTTTGGTTAAAACTCACACGAGGCACTTGGGGAGTTGAAGCAAGGGTTCACAAGCAGAGCTCGAGTGACGAAAAGAGTAGCCAGCTAGTTTCCACCCGTTGCTTCTTCTCCTGCCCTCAGGGGCTTTGGAGAATAATTTGACTCCCTCTTCTTTGGGGCAACCATTTAGATGCTTGGCAATTCCTATTTACGACGGTTGCCATGTCTTGGGGGGGGTCACACAATCTGACCAGCGAAGTTGACGGGGGTGGGTGGGAGATAGACTCATTTAACAACATTGCCACTAACTTAACAACTGTATGATTCACTTAACAACGGTGGCAAGAAAAGAGGTTGCAAAACGGGGCACTGAACAGCTTTCTTGTTTAGCCGCATAAAATTTTGGGCCTAATCCTAAACATCTGTAGGTTGGTTTATTTTATTTTTTTATATTTTGCTAGAGCCGACATTGTCTTGGGCACCCCCTGAACGTTGCAGGTATATAATTTGGAAAAAAAAACCTTCTTTGGACTGACACTCACCTCCAGAATGAAAGGTAGGACTGGGATGAAAGTCTGTGTGCTCTCCGACAGCAGGATTAGTGCCCGGATACAGTGCATGCGCAGAGGGTAGAAACGAGCTGTTGGCACCAGCCTGGCAAAGGAAAGGGATTAAAAAAAACAAGAGGTTCAAAAATTAGAGGCGGACCAAAAAGTGGACTAAATACGCTTTTTTAAACTTAGCGATACAAGGTTGTATATAGGGAGTCCTCGATTTATGGCTTGCAATAGGAGAAAGGCTCGCTTTAAATCATCCCCTTTAAAGGGCCGCTGTCGTCCCTGCTGCGAAATTGTGCGAATGCATCAACGCAGTGCATGTTTTATCTCAGCTCGCAGAGTTTGGATTCAACGGAACGCGTTCACCCCCCTCACCCCAAAATGTAAACATTGCCGAATAGACAGCCTCGTGCTCCGTAACTTAAAGCTCTATTTCACGCTGAATACACTAAATTATGAATTATTATGAATTATTATTATTATTATTTAATCTGTAGTGAGATTCACAGCCTTTGAGGCTGGTTAATAGCTCAGCAGCTCGAGTCCTAACCAAGGACCTAGGAACTGTCAAGGTATCGTTGGAGGATGTAAGCAATAATAATAATAATAATAATAATAATAATAATAATAATAATAATAATAATAATAATAATAATAATAATAATATGTTTTAAATTGGTGTTTTAAATTTGTCTGGGCCAAATTGTTTAATTCGGTTTTATTCTGTTTTAAAATTTTGTATTTATGTATTTTATTATTTGGCTGTTCACCGCCCTGAGTCCTTCGGGAGTGGGCGGTATATAAATCAAATAAAGAGTAAGACTAAGAATTTCTATACCGCCCTTCTCCCAAAGGACTCAGGGCGGTGCATAGCCAACAGTAAAACAAATATCCAAATATCAAATTTAAAAACATTTTAAAAACATATTAAACAACTGGCTTTAATCATTAAAAAATAACCCCCAATTAAAAATCATGTCTAGGCCAGCCGAGCTTGTTGGAGTAATAGCGTCTTGAGGGCACAGAGAAAGGTGCATAGTATCTTAAAATAGAAAACTACCTTGAGATAAAGATTTTTGATTCGCAAAAGCAACTGTATGAAAATCAATCGGATCAAAATAAAAAAAAAATCCGATTTTAATTTTTTTTTAAAAAAAATCAGTTTTAAAATAAATAAATAAAATAAAATCATCGGTTTTTAATCCACCCTGATAGAAAAGCTAAAGGCCAAGATGACGCTTTTAATTTGGCCTTCAAAAATTCAAGTCAAACAGACTTTCCTTCCTCTATCCCCCCACCCGACCCCATTAGGTTAAGCACTCACCACCGTTCAGGCTCCCCCCCCCCTTCCCTTCATCTCTGCCAACACAATGGGGATTCACAATAGTCAACCCACTCACCCCTGTGCCCCCCCCCCCTCCAAGGCATGGGAGAGCAGCAGGTTTTGGAAAAACCACAAAGGAAACGGGCCCTGTAAGGCTCCCATTGCTAGTTATCCTTATTGTCTTGGAACCACATTTAAAATTCTACCCCGGACTCTGCCTGGAGCAACGAAAGCTGTCGCAGATGGCAACTTCGCTTCCCCTTCTGTCAACGCTCCCCTCAATTCCCTTTGCTCCCCTGGTTTTGCAGCTGCTCTACTTCAGTTCACTAGGGACTAGCACCATCTTCTGGTTAGAGGAAGAACAGGGTTTGTTTTGTTTTTTTTAAATGGAAATAAACCGGGTGGGGCTTAATTGACGGAAAGTTTGAATGAGTTTAAAAGAAATCGGAAGGAAGGCAGAATTACAGTTTTGGGGTTTGTTTTGCTGCTTTCCCGAAAAGATTCAGGTTGGAGAAAGCATCTGTGGGATAAATTAAGGCTCAAGTCGTTTAATGATAGATAGAGTAATTTTTCTGCATTTTCCTTCCCAATTTCCTTCTCCGAGGTTGGTGAATAGATAAAATCAGAAGGAAGTTAAAAACGCTACCCAAATTCTAAACCTAAAGCCTAAACGATCAGAAGTGATTTATTTCTTTAAGTTTATCATTTGCTTTGGAGAATAGCTTGACTCCCTCTTCTTTGGGGCAGCCCCTGAGATATTGGACCACTGCTATCATGTCTCCCCTAATCCTTTTCATCAAACTTGACGTAACCAGTTCCTGCAACCGTTCTTCATCTGTTTTAGCCTCCAGTCCCCTAATCCTCTTGGTTGCTCTTCTCTGCACTCTTTCGAGAGTCTCCACATCTTTTTTACATCGTGGCGACCAAAACTGGATGCAGGATTCCAAGTGTGGCCTTACCAAGGCATTATTGATCTGATTGTTAAATCACTGACCCCGAGCATTGAGGGGAGCAGGTAAGGATTTTAAATATAAAAGCTTGAAACTTGGAACCCTCTAAAACAGGGATCTTCAAACTTTTTCAACAGGGGGCCAATTCACGGTCCTTCAGACTGTTGGGGGGGGCGGGCTGGGGGGCATGGCTAGGTGGACATGTGGCTGGGTGGGCGTGGCCAATTTAGGAGTCCATTAAACAATACGCACAAATCACACTTTAATTTGTTATGCCCCTGGGGGTGGAAATAAGGTTAGTGAAGGGATGTGGCTGCGTTTGGGTGTGTGTGAGAGGGACTTCTGTTTGCGCATGCGTCTCTCTCTCCCTCCCTCCCTCTCCCTCCCTCTCTCTCTTTCTCTCTCCCCCTCCCTCCCTCCCTCTCTACCTCCCTCCCTCTCCCTCTCTCTCCCCCTCCCTCCCTCTCTCCCCCTCTCTCTCCCTCCCTCCCTCTCTCCCTCCCTCTCTCTCTCTCCCCCTCCCTCTCTCTCTCTCTCAGCTGGAGAATGGGCGGGGTAGCCTCATGGACCCACAAGGGCCAGATTAATGGCTTTGGCAGGCCGTATCCGGCCCATGGGCCGTAGTTTGAGGACCCCTACTCTAAAAGGATGCCAATGACCAGCTGTCTGCAAGGAATATCAATCCTTCCATTCCCCACTATATCCTGTCCAGAACTGAAGAAGAGTCTTGGGTGTGAAGCGAAACGTCTTCAGAAGAAAAGGAAAAACGAACAAGGAATTCCAGTTGCCTCCTGAAAAAGCATCTTTGATACCATCATGACTTGGAGGACGGAGGATCTCTACAGACCCCCAAAGGATTAAGCATTGTGTAGGTTACTTACTTAATGCAGCCAATGATGACTTGGGTCAAAGGGTAAATCAGGGGTTGCATGATGTCATTCGGATGCATCGTACTCAACGCCCGGCACCAAAAATATAAGCAATGGACATACTGCCAGTTGTAAACCGACTGATAGTTTTCCTATAAAAAAAGAGAGAGAGAGAGAGAATCAGGAGGTAATGCTGAAAAATTAATGAAGCACGCTGTAAGATCCAAAGCGGTTCAGAATTACGATGAGATACTTCTGTTTTTCCTTTTGTGCCATGACTTTTTAAGATTACAAAATTGTGCGTGTGTGTTGGTTTTTTTTTTAAAGTGAGCTGTAAACGGCCCGCTAACTCTTTCTGGATGAAGAATACGATTAAAAATATTTAGATGAAGATGGATTACCATCCTGTTCTGCCCCAGCCACGGACCCCAAAGGACACAGCACACACAAAGTCCGTACAAACCTTTGTTTACTAATTAAGGACTAGTAATGAGCTTTCTTAGTAGTTGTTCAATCACAAGTACAAGCCTGTTCCTAGTGCGCGCATGCGCAGAGTTGCCAGAAGGTAAGAACAGCTAAAGCAAAAGGGACAACTCGGGAGTAAGGCCAGGAGATCATTGGCCCCTCCCAGAAGGCTTAAAAGAAAAACAGAGGCACTGGGGCCTTTTGCAGGAAAGCAATGTTGCTAACTCTGTTTCCAGTCGGCATCTCTTGTTTGTTTCTGAACTTCGTGGGGCTTTGCCAAGTAAGGTCTTTGGCAGAGTATAGAAGAAGATAAAGGTGGGTGATTATCCCGAAGGACTTCTCCCGAAGGACTTGTTTTGCAACTAATTGGGAGTCAGCTGGGAACGAACGTAATTCTCAGCTGTTACCATAAAATAGGTTTGTTTGGGACTAATTGTGTCTTGCAATTACTCAGTAAGCCTAGATCACAACAGTTCTGGTTACTGTTTGGCTAACCTGGCTTACTGGACTACTTGCTGCTGAAGGCGAGTGTGAGAGCTTTGCTCCAGGACTTGTAGGGAACGTTGGGATATTTAGGGGGCAAAGTTGGAGCCATAAAGGGGAGTTAGACCTGTTCTATGGCTGTGCTCCTTTCATGCCACGCTCTGGCTCATCACACCTTCAGATTAAACCCACCTTCTTCTTGATGGTCATCGCCCCACGCAGGTGGATGGCCAGCTGACGGATGTATATGAAGGCCTGTTGGTAAGACACAGAGGGGTCCAGAGCGTACATCTCGATCAGAGTCCGTTGCATGAAGTTGATGAGAGGGAGGGCGTTGGGAGAGGTGAATCTCGAATTCTTGACGTAGGAAATGTACATTTGCTAAGGGGAACAAGAAGACAAGCAGAGAATTAGGGTGACACGGGACGGTGGATTTGCCAGTCACTTGTTTTGAGGTGGGCCTTTGCAGAAGCTGAATTTGTAAATGGTCTTATCCAAGTAGGCACTGGCGGAATGTATTCTGATAAACCCCTTTTATTTAATTTACAGCGAATTCCTCTCCAGCAAAAGTCTTCCCTCTCCCACAGACTTTCAAGATAGTTCACAATGACCGACCTTGATCAGGCTTGGAGAGCAGCCAGGCCGATATCTTTCATTGGCAGGAATGAACTAATTGTCTCCTGCAAACTCCACTCCCCTTTCGCTCCTCTTTTATTCCCCCTGGGAGGGGCCATTCACCTTCCACTTGTGGCCTTACTCCTGAGTCGACCCTTGTTCTTTAGCTGTTCCCTTCGTCTGGCACTGTGAACAGGCTCCAGCTGTTCATCTGCCTCACTGATGTCCGACTCCGAAGGCAGCTGATAACTGTCAGATGGCCCTGGCCCCCTCTCTGCCTCCGACGCAGAGCCCTCATCAGAGCCTTCCCCAGACTCCAGGGCTGGCCCACGTTCCTCCCCAACCTCCTCACTGTCCGAATCTGCAGATTCGCTTAACCACCCATGATTGATTCACTTAACAGCTGTGGCAAAAGGTCACAAAATGTGGCACAGTTGGCTGAAACAACTGTCTTGCTTGGAGACGGTAATTTTGGGCTCGCTTGAGGTCACAATTCGAGGACTACCCATAGAAGCTATAACGAGCTTTTTTTTTTTAAGAGAAACGTTTATCAACGCTTGTTCCCCAATATTGGAGCAACTGGGCACAAGGAAGATGCAAATAAGTGTGCTTCCCCTAATATAGGTTGAATCAAGAATCTTTGTTGCAGTGGTGGGGTCCATTTCCTCCCTGGGAGGTGGTGCGCGCACTCACATTTGTAAACTGGTAGCGAAGGTAAGTGAATACTACACTTGATCCAAACCCCCCTTTTGATCTAGGACAAGGGTGTCAAATCTGATTTCATCGAGGGATCTCTTTTTACAAAAGTCAAAAGCAACGTTTATTTATTTTATTGGTTCAATTTATTGGTTTATGACAGAAATTATCCCACGGTTCCATTTTGCTATAGTTGAGAACAAGAGACAACAACTGAGCATTCAACAACCAAGGAGCCTTGGTGGCACAGCGGAGTAAAGTGCTATTAAATAGCACTTAGCTGCCAGCTGCCTGCAATTACTGCGAGTTCAAATCTCACCAGGCTCAAGGTTGACTCAGCCTTCCATCCTTCCGAGGTAGGTAAAATGAGGAGCCAGATTGTGGGGGCAATAAGCTGACTTTGTATAAAAAAGAACATCACTTTGGGGGGGGGGTGCGAAAGCCCTACTAAGCAGGTATATACAAAAGTATGAAGGCTATTACTTAACGCATTGTAAGCCGCCCTGAATCTCTGGAGAAGGGCGGCATATAAATTAAATTTAAAAAAAAAATAACAGCTATTCCTTTGGTTCATCAAAACAGTAATAAATGAGGACGCTATTGTGTAAAAAATTTTTTTTTACACAATAAAAAATTATTTATTACAAAATTAAAAACCCAGAGTTTTTAATTTTGTTAAGGGGGGAAATATTAATCCAGCCTAAAAGTGAATTTATAGTCTATGGGTTTTCAGTCACCATCTGTCCGAAATGGTGTAGGGTCTCCTACTTGGATAGGAGATTCGATTAGATTACCTACAAGGTCCCAAGGTTGTTAATCTTACCTTAAGAACGGAGGGCAAATAAGCTTCCTGTTTATACCGGCAGAATTTGTTGAGTATCAAAAAAGCTAGAACTCTCACAACTTCATCGCCCGTGCTCCAGAGTCGAATAATTTGCTTAATGAAAGAAAGAAAGAGAAAAAAAGTTATTTTCAATTTTTGTTTTGCTTTTAAAATGAGAAGCCTCTAGGCTTAGAAACTGATTTTTCCCCCCAAGTGCAGATCAAGGAAATGCCACTAAATTTCAACCCTTTTTATGGCCCTAAAATAGCATTTCTCAACCCCGGCCACTACCTATAAAAACGTGTGGAGTTCAACCTCCAAGAATTTCCCAGCAAGCAGGCATGCTGGGAAGTAAAATAGACGTATCTTAAAGCATGCTGGCTGGGGAATTCTGGGAGTTTGAAGTCCATAAGTCAAAAGTTGCCAAGATTGACAACTTTAAAAAGAATGGGATCTTCATTGTACAGAGTTCGTGCCAGGTTTCGAAGTCGTCTTAAATAATGAGATATTGATTAAAATATTTAATATTTTTTTTAAAAAAAACCAAGACAAAAAGTTTGCCCTGTAGCTAGTGGTGGGATTCAGCCGGTTTGGATGAAGTGGTAGTTAAATAGCTGGCTGGCCCCGTTCCTTGCCAAAGTCCTCACGCGCCCCATTTTGGCTCCCAGATAAGTGCAGGGAGGCTTCCTAGGCTCAAAACGGGGTGCGGGGGTGGTGGTGCGGCGCCCCCCCTTCCCCCCCGTAGCCCATTTTTGCTCCCAGGAGGCTTCAGGGAGGCCTACTAGGCCCAAAACGGGATGCAGTGGGGGGGGGCACACGTTCCTTCCCCCTCACGCAGCCCAGGGGTTTTGCTCCCAGGGGGGTGCAAGAGGACGAGCGGCTGCCTGTCACACACCCCCTGGCCACGCCCACCAAGCCACGCCCACCGAACTGGTAATTTAAAAAAAATGTGAACCCTAACTCATTATCTAGGACTGAAGCCAGGGTACCCAATTTGAGAATCCAACTTTCATGTCTTATTCCGGCTATCGAGCTTACCTTAAGTAGCATGCGAGACTGTTTCGGGAAGCTTAAATAATAAGGCACTATGGCACTGATGTGGTGAAGGACGGCTATTGTTACGGAGGTTCGGGTTAAACACGACAGAAGCTGCAGAAAGAAAAAAAGATTTTAAAAAACAATTCCATCCATAAATCAGGCTGAAAGGCTGGCCGATTTCAAATCTCCCACGCTGCCTTTCGCCCCTGTCTCGAAGGTGCCTTTTTTCAACAGACAACTGGGCTTTTCTCTGAAGACGTTTTGCTTCTCATCCCGGAAGCTTCTTCTGTTCTGCCTGACGGCTGGGCGAACGGAAGAATTCGGTCAGAATGGAGGAAGCTTCCGGGATGAGAAGCAAAACGTCTTCAAGGAAAAAACAAAGACAGTCCAGTTATCCGTTGAAAAAGCACCTTTGGGACAATCATAACCTGGATGACCCTGTTCTGCCCCAGTTACGGACCCCAAAGAACGCAGCACACACAAAGTCTGTACAAACCTTAGTTTACTAAATTACCGTATTTTCCGGCATATAAGACGACTGGGCGTATAAGACGACCCTCCTCAGAGCCATTTAAGGCTCGTCAGAGCCTTATGGGCTGGTCTGCCTGGTTACAGGAGAATGAGACCCGGCGTATAAGACGACCCCCGACTTTTGAGAAGATTTTTGTGTGTTAGAAAGTAGTCTTATACGCAGGAAAATACAGTAAATCCGTTTTTTAAACAAAGGCTGTTAATCTTTTTTTTTTTAATTTGATTTATATGCCGCCCTTCTCCGGAGACTCAGGGCGGCTTACAGTGCGTTAAGCAACAGCCTTCATACTTTTGTATATTTATATTTATACAAAGTCAGCTTATTGCCCCCAACAAACTGGGTCCTCAATTTATCCACCTTAGAAAGGATGGAAGGCTGAGTCGACCTTGAGCCTGCCTGGGATTGAACTCGCAAGTAATTGCAGGCAGCTGGATCTTAAATGCTGCCTTTGTAGGAGGCATTACTCCCCTACGCTAACTTTCTTAACAGTCTACAAGAAACCAAAGAATAAATAATCGTAATCTTATTATGGTTGGCAGAAAGCCCAAAAGCAATTTGCAGGAAAGTGATAAGAGAACTAAGATCCAGACGGGAAGGAGAGTTACAAATATTTTCTTCTATCAAGAATGATATGACTGTATGACTGTAACCTTGTTGCTGGTAGCCTTAAGATTAATATCGACCGTTTCCCTATGACTATCATTAAGTGTTGTACCTTATGATTCTGGGCGAATGTATCTTTTCTTTTATGTACACTGAGAGCGTATGCACCAAAGACAAATTCCTTGTGTGTCCAATCACACTTGGCCAATAAAAAATTCTATTCTATTCTATTCTATCTTCCAAAAACCAGGAAGAGATGCCCAATATATATATATATTTTTTAAAATGACCAAATTTGACCCTCTCTTGCTAGATGACTTAAAACTCACCTGAATGGTACAGCCAAGGTGCATTTTGATGTCCAGTCGTAACTTGCCCCACAACGGGCTGGAGGAAGGCAAAACTAACCTACAACAATTAAGGAAGACATGATTTAGAAGAAAATATGTGATTCAAAAGCTGTCATTTCTCTTTAACTGATGGGAGATGACTGAATTTTTCAACCGGAAAGGTTCTTGCCCATGATGGATTTAAAATTCAAGGTAGAAAATAAATATATATCTATATCCATCCATCCATCCATCCATCCATCCATCCATCCATCCATCCATCCATCTATCTATCTATCTATCTATATATATATATACCGGGGTCAGCAACCTTCAGCTCTGGAGCCGCATGTGGCTCTTTCACCCCTCTGCTGCGGCTCCCTGTCACTCAAAATATGCATCACAACCGCCAATGTGAGACACCCGCCAGTATGCGATTTATTGAGCTTTTCAATCCCCAGTAGGCCAACTATGGATAAATCCAAGAAAAGTTTCAGAAGAAAACAGAACGTTTAATTCAACGACGTATGCTAGTTTTGTGGCCGCTCAAGAAATAGCCAGGCACAGGAAGAGTTTTGTGACTCCCGGTGTTTTCTTTTCTGTGGGAAATGGGTCCAAATGGCTCTTTGGGTGTTTAATGTTGCAGATCCCTGATATATACCAAAGCTGGTATTCAGCTGGTTCGGACCAGTTCAGGAATCCTGTCAAATATCGCTGTGTTTTTGATGCTGCACGTATGCGCAGACGGCACGCATGAGCGAACTGCCGTGTTTTGTGATGCCGCACGCATGCGCGGATGGCATGCATGCTCACATTTCCAGTGCTGGGCAAACCAATAGCTACAATATGTGAAACCCACCTCTGATATATATACATATATATATCTATTAATCACCGTCCATTTTGAATACGTAGCGGAAAGAGGAAGCTTGAGAGTTCACAAGGTTGATGCTATATGGAACAAAAATGCGGCTGAATCTGGATGTTCTACTTCGGGGACCACGAAGCCCCCTCCCAGAAGGGAGCAAAGAAAACAGGATGTGTAACGTCCCAAACAATCATTTGGACCCAGTGTGAAATGTAAAATTTGTTACTATCGGTTCTGTGGGCGTGGCGGGGGGGGGGTGTAATATGACTGAGTGAGCACGGCAACTTTTTTTTTTATTTTTAAAACCATTTTTTTCTACCAAAAAAAAAAAAAAAGCTTTTAAATCCTCTGACGATCCCAGCTGACTTGCCTGATCAGCAGAAGCTTAAATTTTTCCTTTTAAAAACATTTCTTTTCTATAACCTCTTCGGCCGAAGTGGTTGTGGAAAAAATGCTTTTAAAAGCCTCTGATGATCCCAGCTGAGCCGCGCGATCGTCAGGGGCTTTTTTTTTTTAACTTTTAAAAGCATTTTTTTCAACCAAAGAGGTTGTAAAAAAAATGCTTTTAAAAATTAAAAAAAAGCCTCTGATTGCGTGGCTCGGCTGACAACCGGGGAGGGGGGGGGGGGCGCGGGCAGGGATTTTTGCTACCGGTTCTCCGAACCACCCACCTCCATCGCTACCGGATCAAGCGATCCGGTCCGAACTGGGAGCATTTCCCCCCTGTGCTGAGGTCACGTGCGAAGCGCGTCATATATAAAGACATACCGTTACCCAGACCGCCGAGTGCCCACGATGCTATGCGGATCAGATAGCTGCAAATTACCGCCCACATGCCAGCTAGAAAGGGATTAATTGTACTCTGACCAGCTGCTCTGCCTTTGTGGCCCGAATGGAAAATTCGACACTGACCCTTGTCAGCTATCCAATTTTCTTGGTTTAGCTGTTTTGCAAATGATTCTTCAATATTCTGGGATTTTTAGTTCACCGTGGGAATACCCACCAGATGGATTAGACACCAAAAACCACTTGCTTGTCCTGGGAATTATTTTATGGCTGCAGGATTTGGGTTTGGCTAGTCTAAAGAAAAGAAGAATTGGGGGTGACAGGATAGCAGTATTCCCAGTATTTGAAAGGGCTGCCACAAAGAAGAAGGGGTCAGATTATTCTCCAAAGCACCAGAAGGCAAGATAAGAAGGAATGGGTGGAAACTGTTGTGGCTTGTCAGCGGCCTGTGCGGAAATATAGCTGACTCTGACAGCGAGGAGGCTGGTGTGGTGTTGTGACAGCAGCCTGTGCAGCTGGCACTCGAATCGGACAGTGAGGAGGCTGGAGAAGATGTAGTGCCAGAGGCGGGGATTCAGCCAGGGCCTTCAGAACCTCCAGAAGCTCCTTTAAGTGAAGAGGACGAAGAGGAGGAGCCTCTTCTCAATGCACGGGCACGCAGAGTGGCCAAAAGGCAGGAGTAGCTCCTCAGGAGGAGGTCTCCTCGACAGTAAGGCTTGGGGCTAATTGGCCACTCCTTTAGTCTATTTAAGGAGGAATGCCGACTGAAGCAATTCGTAGGGAACAACTTTAGTTCACTCTACTTCGCGTCTGGATTCTCTGCAAATTGCTTCTGGGTTTTCTGCCAACCTTAGTAAGATTGTGATTACTTTATCTTTGATTTCTTGTAGGCTGTTAAGAAAGTTTATTAAACAGCCTTTGTTTTGAAAAAGACTTGAGTTATTTTAGTAAATTTATTTATTTATTTATTTAAATTTGATTTATATGCCACCCTTCTCCGGAGACTCAGGGCGGCTTACAATGCGTTAGGCAATAGCCTTCATACTTTTGTATATTTATATTTATACAAAGTCAGCTTATTGCCCCCAACAAACTGGGTCCTTAAGTTCTGTACAAATTTTGTGTGTGCTGTATTCTTTGGGGTCCATAGCTGGGGCAGAACAGGAAACTAATCAAGGAGAGAAGCAACTTAGAACTAAGGAGAAACTTCCTAGCATGGAGGACAGTTAACCAGAGAAACAGCTTGCCACCAGAAATCATGGGCGCTCCATCACTGGAAGGTGGTGGCGGCTCAGCAGACTAAAAGCATTGTGATTAACACCAGCTGTCTGTAATTACTGTAAGTTCGAATCTCACCAGGCTCAAGGTTGACTCAGCCTTCCATCCTTTCTAAGGTAGGTCAATTGAGGACCCAGTTTGTGGGGGCAATAAGCTGACTTTGTATAAAAATATACAAAAGTATGAAGGCTATTGCTTAACGCATGGTAAGCCACCCTGAGTCTCCAGAGAAGGGCGGCATAGAAATCAAATTTTTAAAAAATATTAGTGGTCCACGGGATTTAAAATTATGAATTTAGTGGTCCCTGAGGTCCGAAAGGTTGATGACCCCTGGTTTAAAAAACCATTCTGCTCAGGATGAATACAAAATGGCCAGTCTAGGAATTGAAGGAATAGTCTTTTGCAATTCCCAGACTGGAAGAATAAAGAGCAAACCAATGTGAATAAACAAAAAACAAACAAAATAAAAATAAACTTACTTTGATTTATTTTTTGCAGGTTTCACCTGAAGCAGTTTTTGCACAAGAACGAAGAGGTCGCGGACGCAGAACGAGACAAGCGTGTTGAAGACTAAGCAGGAGATGAAAAAAAATAAAATAAAATAGAGACATTTCATCCATCAATTCAGCAGTCGTGAGCACCTACTTTTTTAACCACCGGTTCGCTTCGCATGCGCCATCCGCACGGCCTCGAAAACATGCCTAAATAGGGCAGCATAGAGCTGGGGCTCTGCTATCGATTCTCCCAAACCGGCTGAATACCACCCCCGGTCGTGAGAGAGGACTCTCTTATATACAGCTGCATGTCTCAATGTCAGCAAATTTGAAGAGGTGGCTGGGGAATTCTGGGAGTTGAAGTCCACCTGTCTTAAAGTTGACGAGATTGAGGAATACCGATATATAGGTAGTCCTTGACTTGCAATCATTCGTTTAGTGACCGTTTGAAGTTACAGCAGCACTGAAAAAACGACTTGAAGATCGTTTTTCAAACGATCATTGCAGCATCCCTACAGTCACATGATCAAAATATGGATGCTTTTGACCACTGGCTCACACTTATGACAGTTGCAGATCAAGGCTAACTAAAGCAAAACAAAGACCCAGGGCAAAATATCAACAAGGATGGAATGTGTTTCTTTAATCTTTTTTTTTTTTTTTTTTTTTGCAAAGCTTGCTCAGTTCTGGAAGATTTACCTGTGCTGTCCGTGACTTTGAACTTGCCAGAATCCGGTCCTGCTGATTCTCCCTTGGCGGTGACCACGCAGGCTTTAAAAGCTTGAGTGATTTCATGGAAGATTCTAGGAGTGAGTTTCTTCTGTGTGGAATTAAAAAAAAATTAATAGAATTAATTAGAATAGAATAGCATGGAAGGGAAGGGAAGGGAAGGGAAGGGAAGGGAAGGGAAGGGAAGGGAAGGGAAGGGAAGGGAAGGGAAGGGAAGGGAAGGGAAGAGAATATGGTACAGCAGGGTAGAGAGAATATAGTGTAGAGAATAGAATAGAATATAGAAAAACACAATAGAAATAGAAATAGGGTGGGGGGAAGGGAAGGGAAGGGAAAGGAAGAGAAGGGAAGAGGAGAGGAGAGGAGAGGAGAGGAGAGGAGAGGAGAGGAGAGGAGAGGAGAGGAGAGGAGAAGAGAGAATATGGAAGAGAAGAGAAGAGAAGAGAAGAGAAGAGAAGAGAAGAGAAGAGAAGAGAAGAGAAGAGAAAATAGAATATGGAATGGAATGGAAGAATACGTTAAGAATAGAATAGAATAAAATAGAATATAGAACAGAATAGAATAGGAATAGAAGAATATAATAATAGAATAGAATAGAATATAGAATAGAAATAGGAATAGAATAGAATAGAATAATAAAATAAGAATAGAATACCGTTTCCCCCAAAATAAGACATCCCCTGATAATAAGCCCAATCAGGCTTTTGAAAGCATGGCAATAAGGCCAAGCGCTTATTTCAGGGTTCAAAAAAATACCGGGGAAACACGGTACGAATAGAATAGAATGGGATAGAATAGAACAGAAAATAGAATAGAATATAGAATATAGAATATAGAATATAGAATATAGAATATAGAATATAGAATATAGAATATAGAATATAGAATATAGAATATAGAATATAGAATATAGAATAGCATAGCATAGCATAGCATAGCATAGCATAGCATAGCATAGCATAGGAGAGAATAGGGTAGGGTAGGGTAGGGTAGGGTAGGGTAGGGTAGGGTGGGGTAGGGTAGGGTAGAATAGAATAGAATAGAATAGAATAGAATAGAATAGAATAGAATAGAATAGAATAGAATAGAATAGAATAGAATAGAATACACAATACAGAGCAGAATAGAATACACAATATAGAATATACAAAATAGAATAGAATACACAATACAGAGCAGAATAGAACACACAATACAGAATAGAATAGAATAGAATAGAATAGAATAGAATAGAATAGAATAGAATAGAATAGAATAGAATAGAATAGAACAGAACAGAACAGAACAGAACAGAACAGAACAGAATAGAATAGAATAGAATAGATTGACCAATAAAGAATATATTCTATTCCCATTCCCATTCCATTCCAAATACTAAGGTTAGAAAGAGAGAGAGAAAATCAATTCTATTTTTGTTTTGGGCAAGGCTTTCCATATTTAATCAGTCTTATTTGAAGCTCCTAAAGAATTATTACTTTTAAAAAAAAATTATTTTTTAAAAAAATGGTGTCTCTCTTACCTCTGCAGCTTCCTTCCAGTGTTCCACCATTTTCAATGACACGGTGATGAAGTCCATTTTTTTCCACTTAGCTGGTTTTTCTTCTTCTTCTTCATCCTCATCTTCATCATCCGTTGCTTCCTATCAAAGATTTTTTTTAAAAAAAAAAAAAGCCTGAAATGAGTGACTTCCAGGGACACAGTCCATACAGTTTTTCTTGGGAATAAAAAGAAATTGGTTCCTCTAATCTTAAATATTTTTATTTCTTTTTTTTAAAGTTTATTTACACATTTTCATTTAACATACATTGCCTGGGTCATTTTGTTTACATAATACTACCCTGAATCCCCCAAAATAAGAAACCCCCCTGATAATAAGTCCAATCGGGCTTTTGAGTGCATGGCAATAAGGCCAAGCACTTATTTCAGGGTTAAAAAAAACATAAGACAAGGTCTTATTTTCGGGGAAACACGGTACTTTCCCAGCTCCTAATTTCTACCTCTATTATTCAACCATTTATAAGTCTTATTTATAAGCAAATAATTCCTGATGTTCATATACTATGTTTCCTCAAAAGCCCAATTGGGCTTATTATCAGGGGGTGTCTTATTTTGGGGGGAAACACGGTATATTGAAAATAAATTAATTACCTCTAATTTTTCAGGCAACACATGATGATCTTCCTCTTCGTCAGAACTGTCAGAGTCATCAAAATTAAGCAAAGTCTTGTCATTTTCTTCCAGGAACTTGTAAAATTCTGGATCTCGGTCCTTTAGTCGAGAGAGCTGGTCCTTATGCATTGAAGCATGACCTTTCTTTATTTTCCTGCACGACACGGAAGAGTTTAAGGAATTTAGGTTTATATAACTATATATCCAGCCAGAAAGGATTTTTTTTTAAAAAAAATGCTAATTAAACCCTACAAATTCCATAGTGCTATATTGCTTAAAAGAGAAACATTGGGGGTTTTGCTTCCTAGAAAGTATGAACAAAAGTTCCGATTTTCAAAATTTTAATAGGAAGGAGGCAGCAAGAGAAGCGGTGTTTCTCAATCTTGCTCATTTTAAGAAGCGTGGTGGACTTCAACTCCCAGAATTCCCCACCCAGTGACGCTCCAGAGTATGGCTGGCTTGAGTTTTCCTCTTCCCTCCCCAGTTGGCTTTCGTTCTGTGTCGTTTCCTTTTTGAATCTAAGTTGAAAAGCAAAGGGCTGGCTGGGGCATTCTGGGAGTTGAAGTCCATGTATTTTAAAACTGAGAAATGTTGTTTTAGAGGAAACTCTTTCTCGTTTTCTACCAGGAAAGACAAAGGAGACAAGGCAAATTTGATCTGCTCTTGTATACTCTCATCTAGGAACTTCAGGGGGCTTCCAAATTGAGATTTCTAGGCACATAGTTTAAAAGCTATTATCTATCTATCATCTATCTATCTATCTATCTATCTATCTATCTATCTATCTATCTATCTATCTATCTATCTATCTATCTATCTATCTATCTATCTATCTATCTATCTATTATCCCTCCTTCCCTAGCAAAATAGCTGGGAAAATTTCAAGGAAGAATAAACATATCTGTCCCTCCATCCATAATATCTAGCTACCTATAGCCATCATCTATTCATCCATCCTTCATTCATTCTCCTTCCCTCTCACCTTCTTCCATCCATCCATCCATCCATCATCCATCCATCTATCCATCCTTCATCCATCCTCTTGCCCTCTCACCCCTTCATCCATCCTTCATCCATCCTCCTGGCATCTCACTCCTCCATCCATCTATCCTTCATCCACCCTCCTTCCCTCTCACCCCTCCCTCCCTCCATCTATCTATATCTATCTATCCTCCTTCTCTCACCTGTTCATCCATCATCCATCCTCCTTCCCTCACCCTTTCATCCATCCATCCATCTAACCAATTATCTAGCCATCCATCCTTCATCCATCCTCCTTCCTTCATCCATCCATCCATCCATTTAACCAACTATCTAGCCATCCATCTTTCATCCATTCATCCTCCATCCCGCTTACCCCTTCATCCATCCATCCATCCTCTATCCCTCACCCCTTCATCCATCCATCCTCCATCCCTCACCCCTTCATCCATCTGTCTATCCATCCATCCACCCTCCTTCCCTCTCACCCCTTCATCCATCCATCCTCCATCCCTCACCCCTTCATCCATCTGCCTATCCATCCATCCACCCTCCTTCCCTCTCACCCCTTCATTCATCCATCCATCCATCGATCTATCCATCCTTCATCCATCCTCCTTCCCTCACCCCTTCATCCACCCATCCATCGTCATGAAAACTCACCTTTCCCCTGGTACCAAATTACATCCTGGTTTCTTTGTGCCATCAAGTTTTGAAGGAGACTTTCTTTTCTCATCTTCCCCAGAATTTGGAGTATCATCTATCAAATCATCTTCCAAGTCAGAATCAAACCCGGACGTTAAAAACTCATCCACGCTCAAGTCACCCAGTTTTTTGCTTCTGAAAAGGCAAGACAGGGCAGGATTACTTTTTTAAAAAAAATAAAAATACATTTTTGGTTTATCAATGGCCTCGTTTAGAAAGGCCGATGCATTATGATGTTATAAATGTTTTGCTCTCTGGCAAACATACTGGACCCTCATTTCCAAGTGGCTAATTTCACTTAGTGATACTATTTGCAGGTGAAAAAATCTTAGATTAGGTCCTATGCAGAGACCAATACACCATGAAAATTTAAAGCTCTCTTTTTCACAGTGTTGCTTTAGTTGTATCCCACCCAAAGCCAGATCAGAGGTGGCATTCAGCAGAATAGCCACGTTTTCGAGGCTGGGCGCATGCACAGAAGTGAGCGTGCCCGCGACGAAACGGTGGTAACAATATCTGAAACGCACCGCTGAGCCAAATCCATGAGATGGGCAGCTATAGAGGTTTGATAAATGCCAAGAAAATCAGCTGAAAGCAAAACGCCACCAACAGACATCCTGGGTTATTTTAGAATCGATAAGTAATCATCTCCGATTTATAAAATTATTTACAACAATTTATTATTAGGGGGTATCGTTACCCCGTTGGCTTCTCCTGAGTTTTGAATCTCATTGAACTCTGCCCAGAGCAACTGTGGTGACTAAATAAATAAAAAAATAAATGAAATAAAACTAAACCTTGGCACCCATTACTCTCAAATGTCTCCCCGAAATCATTCTGTTCCCCAAAAACGAATTCACAAAAACTGCCTCAAAATTCTCAGGTCCACAAATTACAACAGATTTTTTTTTTTTAAAAAAAACAGTATTTCTGCATTTTTAAACCAGGGGCTTTCAAAACTGAACAGGAAAAGGGGGGAAATATAAAAATATATATGAAAAGAAACTTAAAATTACTTGGGTTATATTCTCACTATTGTTATCAGCACGTTTGTTAATATTTATTACTGTTTCTTCTCTGGTTCTTCTCTTTTTGTAAATGGTATACCCTGTCAATACACTCTGTGTGTGTGTGTATGTGTGTGTGTGTGTGTGTGTGTGTGTGTGTGTGTGTGTGTGTGTGAGACAAGGTGATGTTAGGTCTCATTGGTCTCTGCAGACAAAAATGACATTACAATATTTTTTTAAAAAAAATATTTCTGGTTTACCCAGAATTGTTTCTCAATATTTTAAGTCTGCCAGCCTAAATTTGACATTTTTTTAAAAAAATCCATTTTTTAAAAAATAAAATAAAAATAAAATTACCTCAGGAGCTGCTGCAAAGATAAACTGCTCCCAATTAAGCATCACCTGTAGCCTTCAAGGTAAAATCTCCAGGTGTTGCTAATTACCTAATTGTTACTCCCAAGCCAGCAAGTTAGGATGAGATAAATTAGGTTGAGAGACCTTGGCGGTGATAATTTAAAAGGGTTTTTAAAAACTTTTTGTCTTTAATGGAACTGTTTTAAGAGGCCCCAAAGGTGGTTTTGTTGTTTTGTTTAACATACACAAAAACTCATTTCACAGCTGTCCGATAGGCAATAACCAAAACATTTATTTCTAGTTAGCCGTTTGTTTGAATATATATTTTCCAATTTTTTTTTACATTAAACATGGAGTGAAGTATTGTGTTGGAGAAAACACAACAACTGTAGCATCCTTTAAAAGCAAAATTGGTATGATCATACTCTTCCCTACATACCTATATAGTGCTTTAGATTTTTTTTTTACTTTAATGTAGGCCTTGTTTTTTTTTAATCAAAATATGGAAAGATCATCTAACAAAAAGTTCTGTATTTGAGGCTAGGGAGGAACCCATACGAATGGGGTGAGTTTGAAGTATTTCTAAAATCCCTTTTATTTACTTATCTGTATCCCACCTTGATTATTTCGACAAATACCCCAAGGGGGCAAAACGCATCCAGCATACTTTCTTCCTAGATGCTAGACAGATATGATAGATGATAGATAGATAGATAGATAGATAGATAGATAGATAGATAGATAGATAGATAGATAGATAGATAGATAGATCCTAGAGACAGACAGACAGACAGACAGATAGGTTGAGAGAGAGAGGTAGAGAGATCCTAGGCAGACATAGATAGATAATAGAGATAGATAGATAGAGAGGGGGAGAGAGAGAGAGAAGCTGAGAGAGAAGTAGAGAGATCCTAGGCAGACATAGATAGATAGATAATAGAGATAGATAGAGGGAGAGGGAGAGAGAGAAGCTGAGAGAGAGAGAGGTAGAGAGATCCTAGACATAGACAGATAGATAGGTAGAGAGGGGGGGAAGCTGGGAGAGAGAGAGGTAGAGAGATCCTAGGCCGACATAGATAGATAGATAATAGAGATAGATAGATAGAGAGGGAAAGAGAGAGAGAGAAGCTGAGAGAGAGAGAGGTAGAGAGATCCTAGATAGACATAGATAGATAGATAGATGTGAGAGAGAGAAGGGAAGCTGGGAGAGAGAGAGGTAGAGAGATCCTAGACAGACACAGATAAATAGATAATAGAGATAGATAGAGAGGGGGAGAGAGAGAAGCTGAGAGAGAGAGGTAGAGAGATCCTAGACAAACATAGATAGATAGATGATAGATAGATGATAGATAGATAGATAGATAGATAGATAGATAGATAGATAGATAGATAGATAGATAGATAGATAGATAGATAGATGAGAGAGCGAGAGAGTGAGAGAGAGGGAAGCTAGGAGAGAGAGAGGTAGAGAGATCCTAGACAGAGAGAGGGGGGGGAAGGTGGGAGAGAGGTAGAGAGATCCTAGGCAGATATATATAGATAGATAATAGAGATAGAGAGGGAGAGAGAGAGAAGCTGAGAGAGAGGTAGAGAGATCCTAGATAGATAGATAGATAGATAGATAGATAGATAGATAGATAGATAGATAGATAGATGATAGATAGATGATAGATAGATAGATAGATAGATAGATAGATAGATAGATAGATAGATAGATAGATAGATAGATAGATGAGAGAGCGAGAGAGTGAGAGAGAGGGAAGCTGGGAGAGAGAGAGGTAGAGAGATCCTAGACAGAGAGAGGGGGGGGAAGGTGGGAGAGAGGTAGAGAGATCCTAGGCAGATATATATAGATAGATAATAGAGATAGAGAGGGAGAGAGAGAGAAGCTGAGAGAGAGGTAGAGAGATCCTAGATAGATGATAGATAGATAGATAGATAGATAGATAGATAGATAGATAGATAGATAGATAGATAGATAGATAGATAGATAGATGATAGATAGATAGATAGATAGATAGATAGATAGATAGATGAGAGAGCGAGAGAGTGAGAGAGAGGGAAGCTGGGAGAGAGAGAGGTAGAGAGATCCTAGACAGAGAGAGGGGGGGGAAGGTGGGAGAGAGGTAGAGAGATCCTAGGCAGATATATATAGATAGATAATAGAGATAGAGAGGGAGAGAGAGAGAAGCTGAGAGAGAGGTAGAGAGATCCTAGATAGATAGATGATAGATAGATAGATAGATAGATAGATAGATAGATAGATAGATAGATAGATAGATAGATAGATAGATAGATAGATAGATAGATAGATAGAAGAGAGAGGGAGGGAGGGAGGGAGGGAGAGAGAGAGAGAGAGAGAGAGAAGGGGATTTTGCTACGTGGAAATATGCAATAATAAAATTCTACCAATTATGAGAAAGAGCATGGCAGTGACTGGGCCAATTTTCCTTACGACAACAACCCTGTGCGGTAGGCTGGGCTGAGAGAGAGAGAGAGAGAGGCCCAAAGTCACTCTTTTTGCAACAGAGTCGGGGCAGGACGCGGGCCAAGGAAGGTCGCCAACGCACGCAACGGCCTATCCACGCGTGTTCCCAATTCCCAGCCCCCCCACCCACCTCCCCCTCCCCCCTCCTCGCCCTCTTTGCAAAGGCCGGGCCCGCGAAAGCTGCCCCCGGGAGCGGCTTTTTGCAAAGCGCCCTGACCTTTTGGCGGCGGCGGCGGTGGCCATGGCTCTTTCCCTCCGCAGCTGCAACAACGTGGGAAAAGCAGCACTTCCTCTCCCACAATGCAACTGAGTAGCGAGAAGGAGTAGCGGAGTTGGGGGTGGGGGGGGGCTGGGGAGAGGTGGAGTTCCCACAGCCGAGCCGGCCGGATTGGCTTTCAGGTTCACTCCCGGGCGTGAGCGGAGAACCGCCGCTGCGGAGGCGTTGCTTTCCCTGCCTCTTTCTCTCTCTCTCTCTCTCACACACACACACAGCCGGTGCCCGCGGGCGCCCGGTTAAAGAGTTGACAGAGGAGAACAAGAGTGGGGAAGGGTCGGACTAGACGAACCCCCACCCGGCTCAATAGCCATAGCACGTACCCCTGAAGATCAAAGAAAGAAAGATTTAAGAAAGAAAGAAAGAAAGAAAGAAAGAAAGAAAAGAAAGAAAGAAAGAAAGAAAGAAAGAAAGAAAGAAAGAAAGAAAGAAAGAAAGAAAGAAAGAAAGAAAGAAAAAGAAGAAGAAGAAGAAGAAGCGGAATTTTTGGGAAGTTGGGACTTCTTGTAGCCGTGGTTGGAGAATAAAGGGGTAGAAATTGGGATATTTAAGAAGGAATTGCTATGGAAACGAGAATGGACCCAGACAGTAGCTGGGCATCAAGCACTTATTGTATGTAAAGAGAAAATAAATAATATATATGTGTATACATATGTATATGTGTGTGTGTGTATATATCTTATATATGTGTGTGTGTGTGTGTGTGTGTGTGTGTGTGTGTGTGTGTATGTGTGTGTAGGTCTTTGGTTATTCGGGTCTTCTCCCACATAGAATTGGAAGTATCTTGGCGACGTTTCAACAGAGTCTCATTCGTCATCTTCAGGCTGGTGTTCTCGGCTTCGTGCTTCCCGTCGAAACGTCGCCAAGATACTTCCAATTCTATGCGGGAGAAGACCCGAATAACCAAAGACCTACATACAAATACCCGCGAAAACCTCAGAAAACAGATATATATGTGTGTGTGTGTGTGTGTGTGTGTGTGTATTCTATCTATATGTTATATGTGTGTGTGTGTATATATATATGTACATATGTATATGTATATACGTGTGTATATTTGTGTGTATATGTCTATATATTGTGTACATTGCTCCTAGAAGCACAAAACCGAAAACAACAGCCTGAAGATGGCGAATGAGACTTCGTCGAAATGTTGCCAAGACACTTCCAATTTTACGCGGGAGAAAACCCGAATAACCAAAGACCTACATGTGTATGTATGTATGTGTATACATATATATGTATATTTGTATGTTTTTGTAAGTCATCCTGGATCTCCACTAATGGAGGAGATATCACAAATCTCCAATTTTTTGCCTTTCAGCCCAATCTCATGGGCCATCCAGACAGTGTAATATAGCCGACAAGCTATTTTCTATATTTTTAATATTTTTGCCTCCCTTATTTATAATTATCAGCAAAAATATTAAAAATATATGTATATGTATACACATATTTTAAAACATCGCCAAGACCCTTTAAAACGTCTCCAAGACACATCCAATTCTACGCGGGAGAACACTCGAATAACCAAAGACCTACATATATATGTATGTGTGTACATACATATATATATGTGTGTGTGTGTGTGTGTGTGTGTATATATATATATATATATATATATATATATATGTATATAAAAAGTTAATATCTCAGGTGTTTTCCCACATCATTAAAAGTCTGTTAGTTGAAATGCTTAAAATCCTGGCTAAAATCCCAGTTTAAGATCCTCCAAAATCCCAACAAAACACTTTGTAAGGTCTTTTGAAACTCTGGCTAAAATCCTAACCAACCCTTGAAAAGTTTTCTTTTTTGGCAATGTTTCGACAAGCTCTCTAACTTGTCATCATCGGGCCCCCTACTCTCAGTTCCCTACCCACAGCTTCTAAACTTAGAATGCAGTACTGCAGGCTAACTGCCCACTGCAAGGAGTTCAATCCTGATCAATTGATTCAAGGTTGACTTTCCAAAAAAAAAAAAAAAAGCCTCTGCTGATCAGGCAAGTCAGCTGGGATCATCAGAGGCTTTAAAAAAAAAAAGCCTCTGCTGATCAGGCAAGTCAGCTGGGATGGTCAGAGGCTTTAAAAGCCGCCGAAGAGGTTGTAGAAAAAATGATTTTAAAAGTAAAAATTAAAAAATTGACCACGCCCACTCAGTCATATTACCCCCCTCCCACCAAGCCACGCCCACAGAACCGCTAGTAAGCAATTTTACATTTCACCGCTGTGTAAAAGCATTGTGAAAGCGGCATATAAATCTATCTCAGCCTTGGTGTGTGCATCTTTGCAGATCCGGGCCAAGAAACCCATGCAAGTGGGTTGTTTTTTTTTGCATGCTTGCAAAAAGTGTGGGGGGGTGCCCTGCAAACAGGACCCCCTCGGCAGCAATTAAAAAAAGTAAAAAAAAAATAAAGCAGTGTTTCTCAACCTTAGTCGCTTGAAGATGGGTGGACTTCAACTCCCAGAATCCCCCAGCCAGCTGGCTGGGGGATTCTGGGAGTTGAAGTCCACCCATCTTCAAGCGAAACACTGTTCTAAAAGCCTAAGGGACTGAGCCACAGCCTCCTCCTATTGCAGGGACTGACATCACGGCCGAAGCGAGAGAGAGCCCAAAGCCGGCCACCAGTTGCGAATTGCGGAGCGGGCGGCGACTTGACACACACAGCAATCCTTCCCAACACTCCCCTGTCATATTGCTGTGTAAACGGGGAGGGCGGGCAGAGAAAGAGAGGCACAGAGCGAGAAAGATACAAGGAGAGCGAGAGAGAGAAAAAAGGCAAAAGTGATTTGTCTTCCCAGAGCAGAGAAAGCGCCGGGGCGCCGTTGGAGAAGGAGCAGGGGAGACATTCCCACCCCCACCTATCTACCCACCCGCTCCTTGCCCCCTTCCCGGTGCTGGGAAAACGGGTCGGGTTTATTTATTTATTTATTTATTTATTTATTTATTTATTTATTTATTTTTAACCCCCGGGGGGCGAACTTTGCCAACCCCCAAAGCCATCAATCTGGAGAACAAAGTGCCCGAGCAGGCTGGCCACCTCTGCTGCTTAACCCTGGAGGGTCCCGCTGGGTGAGTCTTTTTGCAGTATTGGGAGGGTGTGGGGGGGGGGGGGGTAATTGAACAGGCAGCAGCCCAGTCTGCAAAGAAGTGGAGGGGGGGGGTCGCGCGTGGATGTGGGGTGACGATGCACCAGTTCCCCCTCGGCTGCAGGGTTGCAAGGAAGCTGCTTTTGTTCCAGGCTTGCCCCCCCCCTCCTCTTTTACACACAGCCGGGAGGAGGGCGATCAAGGCCAGCCGGAGCTTGATCCCTTCCCCCAGCATTCCCCCCTTCCCCCCCCCAAAAATCTGGGGGTCTCCCCAGCATTGCAAAGGCTCCGATGCACCAAAGAGTGAAAAGCGCCTTCTGCAATCATCCATCACTGAGCATAAGGGGGGGGGTGGGGGCGAGGGGAGGAAAAGCAGCACCGCAGTGGATGGGGAAGGTGGGGGGAGGACAATTAGGGAGGGGCGTTGCTGAAAGGTCTGCCCCACTGTTGAGTGGGGAGGGGGGAAGGAGGGAGGCAAAAAAAGAGTGGGGGGGGGCTCGCTTGCGCGTTGCGGCTGAGAGAGAGAGAGAGAGAGGCGCGCCTGTCTCCCTCCATCCCTCCCTCCCTGGCTGAGTTGGGGAAACTAGGGGGGGTTATTTAAGGTGACTGGCTCAGCCGCCAGACGGATGCAGTCTTCCCCCCCCCCCACCCGCCACCTTCCCGGATGCCTGCACGACGCCCCCCCTCCCTCTCTCCTCCCCCCCCAAACAGCGTCATGCACCTTGCTGATTGTGCAAATTGTGGGATGGAGGGTGTGGGGGGGGGAGATGGGGTGTGTGCAAATTTCTTACCCCCTCCCTAAGGAGGGGGTAACAAAGAGCAAGGGCAGGGAATGCCCATCATCCCCTCCTAGCCCCCCCTCTCCTCTCCCCCACCCCACCCCATCCTCCTGCTGCCCCCCAGGATGGAAGAAATCTGTGCTAGCCAAAAAAAAAGCATCCCATAATAAAAGGATGCTTAGAGATGGCAGCTCTTTAAGGAGGGGGGGGGTTTATTCGCACTCCCCTTAAATCTCTGGGTGTGTAGGGTTTGTCTCATTTCCTCCCCCCTCCCCCACACAAACAGACATGCAACCATCCCATCTGTCTGTCCCCCCCCCCGAAAGGAGGGGGGCATCAAACATGTGAGTTTTTTAGATCAGCTTGAATTGGGTGGGGGGGAGACGGTGAATCCTGTTTTTTTTGGTAGGCCAAGCTAGGAAGCATAGAGGGGGGGAGGGGAGGGGATGGAAATTAGCAAGGGGGGGAGGAGAGAAATGCTTGTAAATAAATAATGGCGCTTTATGGATTGGGGGGGTTTGACCTGGATTTTTATAGCGGCAGCTGCTGGAGGGAAGCTGGAAGGAAACTCGGCTTATTCTTGGCTAATATCCGGGTTCTTTTTAAGCTGGTTTTTGAAGGCATCTTGGTCGCAGGAAAGGCCGCAGCGTCACACCTGGCTCTTGAATGCAGCAACATCTTCTGGTTATTTTTTTTTCCCCAAAATTGTTTTTGGAAATCGCTCCTTGGTGGGTTTAAGGCCTTCAACATGGGCTTCACATTCGGTTACCACCGGTTCGCCATGCACTGGAAATGTGAGTCCTCGCGACGTCCACGCGACATCAAATGGCACAGCGATTCGCTCGCTCGCACGGTCCATCCACATATGCATGTGGTGTCAAAACTGCAGCGATATAGGATGGGATTGTGCCCAGGTGGGCCCATCCTCAGCCCACCTCACCCGCAGGTCACTACGACCAATTCTCCCGAACCGGCTGAATACCCTCAATCCTGACTTGAAAGAGAGAAATTTGGCAAAGCTCAGACGGCAGGATCCCGACTTCCCAGTGCTGACGTAAAGGAGAGAGATTTTGCCACATCCCTGTTAGGTCTCTGCATGAGTTCAAGACCAGAGAGCGTTTCCGTTGGGCACCTGAATGAGTTGCTGTTCACTCATATACGATTGTTTTTTTCCCAGGGTGATTTTTTCCCCCCGTTGTGTCTCCAAGTAATGCAGGGAAATTACTTTGAAGAATTTGCTGATGGAGCATTCACAGATATCCTCACTTTCAGGCTTTTCTGTACGGCCTGCATTTAAATGATTAAATATTTCAAGTAGCGATCGATCAGTTATGCCCAGGACAAAGATCTTAAGCTGAATGCTTCAGCTCTGGAAATCCAGTTTGGTTCTGAACCTAGAGATCTGGACAACTGGGGACAATTTATAGGGTCTTCTAAATTAGACGTTAGATTGATTTCGTAGTCTTCCCCACCCCCGCACCCTCACCCGGGTCTTTGCTAGCATCACTGCTACACTATAATGTCACAATTCTGGAATATTTCTGCTGGCAGATTCCCAATAATCTAAATTATAAACTTCAGCAATGCAGCGGGTTTGAGCAGAGGCTCCGTTCAGAGTTTTAGAACTTAGGGACCACCTTGGAGGTCATCTAGCCCACCCCCCGTTCCTTTATTATCCTGAAAACATTTGACTGAGTCGATGATCATCTTCGTGCGAAAGAAAAAAACCAGATAAAATAAGAGAGTGCTGGAAAATGTCCAGGGTTTTAGCCAATTATGTTCAGAAGGGATATCGATTGACCGATAGAGGTAGTCCTTGAGTTATGACCATAAACGAATCCCAAATTTATGTTACTAAGTGAAACATCTGTTTTGCCCCATGTTACAATCTTTCTTGCCACGGTTGTTGAGTGAGTCACTTAACGTTTGTTAAGTGAATTTGACTTCTCCACTGACTTCGCTGGTCCAAAGGTCGCAGAAGGGGAACACGTGACTCCAGAATAGTTGCAACCGTCATAAATATGAACCGGTTGCTGAGTGTCCGAATTTTGATCCGGTGACCATGGAGATGCTATTTTCACATAACTGTGAAAAAACGGTCATAAGTCACTTTTTTCAGCGTCGTCGTAACTTTATGACTTCAAGCAGAATCTATCCAGTCCAACGAGAAGTCGGCTTCATATACTATAACAACCGGTTTGCCCATCTCCAGAAATGTGTGTGTGTGCCATCACAAAACACGGCAATTTGCTCGTGTGTGCCATGCACAAATGCATGCGACGTTAAACAACACGGCAATTCGTGCGCGCGTCATCTGCACATGCGTGTCAAAAAACACAGCGATATAGGTTGAAATTGCATCTGGACAAGTCGCTACTACCGATTCGCCCGATCCGGCTGAATCCCCCAACACAGTTCCTGCTTTACAATAGAAACGGTTTGCCGTGAGGGCCCAAAAAAACACATGCACGTCAATAATTTTTGGGAGGTGTTATAATGCAGAATATCGGGGAAGGTGCCCCTGGTTAAATTCTAGCTCTGAGCACCCCCTGCCAGGTCAGGCACGCAACTGCTGCGTTGTGCTTTGCCAATATGCCACAATCTCTGGCCCACGTAGATATCGAGGCTCTTTTTGCAGCCCTTTGAAATGTCAATTGGAACTTTTTCAGCTGTTTTCGGAAGCTACCTGTATTAGCAAGCAGATTAATCTTGGTCTTTGCGTCATGTTCTTATTCACAACCGGGGTTATTTTTAGGGGAGCTGGAGGACTACAAAAGGAAAGGAAAGGGGGAGGAGGAGGAGCTGCTCCTTTCAAAAATGAGATGGGAGCTTTTTCCTAGCAAGCCAATGATTGGATTCAGCCGGTTTGAGCCAACCGGAAGCAGTGCCACCCACCCACCTACCCTGGTGCTATGCCGTCCTATTTAGCCACGTTTTCTGATCCGTGTGCATGCATGCAAGCTACGAGCATGAGCAAAGCGCATGGGCGGAAGGCCACATGCGTGTGCACTCACGTTTTCGGGGCTGGGCGAACCGGTTGTTAAATTACATGAAGCCTACGACTGCAGCAGGCAGAGATGCAAATGGAAAGATCGGGGCAAAACATGGGCTAAGGTGAAATATGAGGCTAGAAAAGACGACTGCAGGTAGTCCTCGACTTATGACCACCCTTGAAAACTCCCCCCCCCCCCATATGTCTGCTGTGAAGTGAGACTTTTTTTTAATTTGATTTATATGCCGTCCTTCTCTGGAGACTCAGGGTGGTTTACAATGGGTTAAGCAACAGCCTTCATACTTTTGTATATTTATACAAAGTCAGCTTATTGCCCCCACAAACTGGGTCCTCCATTGACCTACCTTAGAAAGGATGGAAGGCTGAGTCAACCTTGAGCCTGGTGAGATTCGAACTTACAGTAATTGCAGACAGCTGGATGTTAATTACGGTGCTTAGTCTGCCGAGCTATCCAGGCTCCCTATGTTGGTGAAGCGAGTTGTGCCCCATTTTTGCGACTTTTCTCGCCGCCGTCGTTAAGTGAATCAATGCAGTTGCTAAGTCAGTAACCTGGTTGTTCAGCGAATCTGGCCTCCCCGTGGACTTCGCTGGTCAGAAGGTCGCAAAAGGGATCATTTGATCCCCCGGAATACAGCAAAGGTTATAAACATGAGCCAGTTGCCAAGCGTCTGAATTTTGAATCACGTGATCCTGAGTATGTTTGCAAAGATCGCAACTCTGAAAAACATCCATAAGTCACATTTTCCGTTGTAACTGTAAATGCTATCGGTTCAAACCGGTTCGGCGGATGGTTCGGAGAACCGATAGCGATGGCAACACAAGGCTCCGCCCACCCACCCTGTCATCATTACTTCCTGGTTTTAACTAGGAAGTAAACTGTTTTTTACCCTCTGCGCATGCACAGAGGTTCCGTGCTGCGTGCACTTCCAAACCAGTGAGGAAGTTAAACAGATTTCACCCCTACTTTGAACAGTCACTAAGCAGATTCTTATAAGTCAAGAACTATTTGTGTTACCAGTGGGCCTCTAAGCATGTGCAGAATGGGGGCTGCAGATTTGAGCAAAGCATTCAAGAACCAACTGTTGTCCCTTTGGTCGAATAATCGTAATTTTCTTAAAATTCTTAAATTTTGCAAAGTGTGGGGGGGGGAAGAGGAGTTTTGGCACTTGGGCTGCATGGTTTATGTTTTTTAATTGTCCACTTTGAGGGTCTCGGGACCCTTGTGCTAAGAGGCAATTGGAGCCCCTGCTGAAAATACGGGAGAATGTAATTCTCCCTCAATGGCAGTTGCTTTTTAAATTTTAATCTCATTTTAAGTTTTCCACCTTTTTCTCTCTTTTGCCATACTTCCAAGGAGAGGAAAGGGGACCTGAATGTTATATGCAGAGGAGACGGTAGTATTTAAGAATAGGCAACCATCGTAAATACATGTCGGTTACCAAGCGCTGGAATTGTCAGCCCCAAAACAGCCAGCCACGAGAGATTCAATCACATGACCAGTGGTTGTAAGGGTGAGGACCAGTATAAATCCCTTTTTTTTCAGTGCTGTGGTAACTCGGAGCAGTTGCTAAACGAATGGTTATAAGCCGAGGGATACCTGTATGGTAAAGACATGAGTTCAGCACCTTGGAGAGCTCCCATAGACAGAGAGGTTGCTCCTGAAACCCTGAATGGATTCTTCTATTCCCCGTTTTAACCTGCGTTGTTACCTTCCGGCATATTTTCCGGATGATTCTCGCTGGCCTTGAGGTCCAATCAGGAGCCCCGATGTTCACTGAGACCTTCTTCCTAGAACGAAGGATAACGAGAAAGACGCTTAACAAAGGCTGGCCCGCGATCGTTCGCCTAACTTAAGAGTTCGTGCGGATCGCACCAGGCCATGGGAGACCCAATGATTGCGTCCTTGCACTCAAAAACAGCTGCGAGGCGGAGGAGAGGGAGGGCAGCAGTCTAGCCTCCCCCTTTCCCCCCAGGAATCCTTATACCACGAGGTTTCTCCCAGTCCTTCTCACCCATTCATTACCCAGCCGGCTGTGTATTCCGCCTCCCCCGCAATCCTGAAGGCCGCAGACACGTTGGCACGATTCATTGACAGTTGTGTGGGTGGCTCTCGGGAGCTGTTTCCGCTCCATCAGGCGCTCTTTTTCCCCCCTCCCTCCTTCCAGATGGGAGTCCCCACTCCACCCCCCCCCCTCCCTTGCAGGAAGCGCCCACCTCTGCTATTTTGGGCGGTTTTTTCTGCCAAGAGGCTTAAACCTTCCATTGCCTGGCATCCGTCTGTCAATCAGAGGCAGGGAAGGGAGACAGGGCATGGGTTGGTAGGTGGGTGGTGGGTGGTGGGTGGTGGGGGTGGTGATTCTTCTGCCCTCTCCACTATGACGCAAAGACCTGCTCTTGAGCAAATTCATTTTTTTTTTGCCAGAATAAGCAAAAAGAGATTCCTTTTGGGGTTATTTTTAGCTTGCAGTCAATGGGGCATAGAGATTTGGGAAGGGTCTCGATGCAAGCATGGGGGGTGGTGTCTAAAGCAAAAGCACACCTTGCGTTTTTTTTCAATTGAATACATCTGTATACAGGTAGAGCGTAGAATAATAGCAATAGCAATATAGCATTAGCACTTAGACTTATATACCGCTTCACAGTGCTTTTCAACCCTCTCTGAGCGGTTTACAGAGTCAGCCTCTTTCCCCCCCCAATGATCGGGGTCCTCATTTGACCCACCTCGGAAGGATGGAAGGCTGAGTCAACCTTGAGTCAATCGGTCAGAATCGAACTCCTGGCAGTGGGCAGTTAGCCTGCAATACTGCATTCTAACAACTGGGAGGGAGGAAAAGAAGGAAGGAAGGAGAGGGAGGAGTGGGGAGGCAATGGGGATTTTGCAGTATCCTTCCTCTGGAGTGGGGAGGGAATGGGGACTTTGCAGTATCCTTCCCCTGGAGTGGGGAAGGAATGAGGATTTTGCAGTATCCTTCCCCTGGAGTGGGGAGGGAATGGGAATTTTGCAGTATCCTTCCCCTGGAGTGGGGAGGGAATGGGGACTTTGCAGTATCCTTTCCCTGGAGTGGGGAGGGAATGGGGATTTTGCAGTATCCTTCCCCTGGAGTGGGGAGGGAATGCAGACTTTGCAGTATCCTTCCCCTGGAGTGGGGAAGGAATGAGGATTTTGCAGTATCCTTCCCCTGGAGTGGGGAGGGAATGGGAATTTTGCAGTATCCTTCCCCTGGAGTGGGGAAGGAATGGGAATTTTGCGGTATCCTTCCCCTGGAGTGGGGAGGGAATGGGGACTTTGCAGTATCCTTCCCCTGGAGTGGGGAGGGAATGGGGGTTTTGCAGTAGCCTTCCTCTGGAATGGGGATTTTGTAGTATCCTTCCCCTGCTACGGCCACCAAACCATGGCCACCAAGCCACACCCACAGAAGCAGTAGTTAAAAAAAAATTGGATTTCACCACTGGTTGGGGATGGGGGAATCCTGAAGTGTAGGGAGAAGAACGCTGGGTGTCTTGGGGATGGGGGAGGCCTTGGGAGGCCAGGACAGGGGGGCCTGTGTCTGCACTACCCTTCTAAGGGCCTCCCCGCACCCCTAAAACACCCATGCCCCACTGAAAGACCAGCATGTCCGTTTAACCATTGCGTTGCGAAAAGCCCGGGCATGTAGGTCATTATGTGAAACATTTCGTGACATTTCACCCACACCACGCTGGTCATAGGTCGAGGACTATAACTTGAATCTAATTTTCTGCAGAGAGGCCGAAAGGGCATTGCCGCGAGGCAGGAGCGAGCCGGCTGCCGCCATGGAGAACGGGATGCAGTTGCTCAACCGGGACGGCCACAGCATCTCCCACAACTCCAAGCGGCACTACCACGACGCCTTCGTCTGCATGAACCGCATGCGGCAACGGGGCCTCCTGTGCGACATCGTGTTGCACGTGGCCGCCAAGGAAATCAAGGCGCACAAGGTGGTGCTGGCCTCCTGCAGCCCTTACTTCCACGCCATGTTCACAAGCAAGTATCTGGGAGGGTGGGAGGGGTTCGTGGTCAAATTCCCGCCTACATCTAACCAAAATTCAGCTGCAAACCCATTTGGGTGGGGACAGCCCCCGACCTGCAACTAAACTTGCATTTATTTAATTGGTCAGATGTATAATCCATCTGTTGTGGCCCGTCAGCGGCCTGTGCAGCTAGTAGCTGATTCCGACAGCAAGGAGGCTGGTGTGGTGCTGCGTCAGCAGCCTATGCAGCTGGCACTCAAGTCGGACAGTGAGGAGGCTGGAGAAGATGTGGTGCCAGAGGCGGGGATTCAGCCAGGGCCTTCAGAACCTCCAGAAGCTCCCATAAGTGAAGAGGAAGAAAAGGAGGAGCCTCTTCTCGATGCACGGGTGCGCAGGGCTGCCAAAAGGCAGGAGTGGCTCCTCAGGAGGAGGTCTCCTCGAGAGTAAGGCTTGGGGCTAAGTCGATCAGATGTTGGCAAGGAAGATGAACGGGATTTGAGATCTACTTTCAAGATAGTTTCTACTTTTTAAAATTTGGGGGGCTTTCCTAAACTTGTTGATACCTCCCCTATAAGTTTATTTTTAATTCCAGGTTGTTTCTCTCCTTGATTAGTTTCCATCTGTTGCTTCTTGTCCTGCCTACAGCGGCTTTGGAAAATAGGTTCAATCCCACTTCTCTGGGGCAGCCCCTCAAATACTAAAATACCACCATTGTGTCACCTCTAGACCTTCTTTGGTCTAGACTTGATAAACCCAATTCCATACCCGATCATTGTTTTTTAATTTATTGGTGCAGATGAGATGAGTGAGAGCCGTCAGACACACGTCACGCTTCACGATATCGATCCACAGGCTCTGGAACAGCTGGTCCAGTACGCCTATACTGCTGAGATCGTGGTGGGAGAAGGAAACGTCCAGGTAAGGATGGATCCATCCAGCAAGGATTCAAAGTGGGCCAACAACGCTTTTGGGGGAAGAGCACTGTCAGGCCTGCTCCGGTCGGATCCCTTAGGAAAGAAAGACCCTCGACTCCATTTGGTTGAACTGAAAGATTCTTGTACTAAAAAAGAGGTTGGTTGTAGTAAAGTCAGGCTTGATATGGCTCAAAAGATACAGAAAGGTTTCTCCCTCATCCCAGCCCTCGCCCCATGACCATCTTCAGCCAATCGGAACTCACCAAAATGTTTTGAGAACGCTGAGGTGTTTGGGGGGTATTCCTCATTCTTTCTCAAAGTGCCTGGCCATGGATACTGGTGCAAATCAGTTCCGAGCTTCTCTGCTCTTTATCACAGGTATCTTCAAAAATTAGAGGTTTTACCACTGAGTTTAGACAGAAGGTGCAGCTTTTTTAATATATATGTGTATGTGTATGTGTGTATACACACCCTGTTTCCCCAAAAACTAGACCCACAGGAAAATAAGCCCTAGCATGATTTTTTGGATGCTCGTAATATAAGCCCTCCTCTCCCTCCCCAAAATAAGCCCCAGTTAAGATCCTCAGCCAGATGGATGCATTTAGTACCGTATTTCCCCCAAATAAGCTGCAGTTAAGATTGTCAGCCAGAGGGATGCATTTAGTACCGTATTTCCTCCAAAATAAGACCTAACCAGAAAATAAGACCTAATTAAGTAAGTCCTAATGGAGCAAGAATTAATATAAGACCCAATCTTATTTTCGGGGAAACACGGTATATATGTATATATATATATATATATATATATATGTATGTATGTATGTATGTATGTATGTATGTATGTATGTATGGGTATGTGTGTGTATACACACACACACACACACACACACATATAAGGATGGCACCATGCCATGTTATTCAAAGCAAACAGCCAGAATGTTTTAAAGCTACAAAGACGGGAAAGAAGGAAGAAACAGACATATTGCAATCACCTAATCAGGCCCCGTAGTTTTGATCCTTGCCCAGTGTGAGATCTACATTGTGGATTGTCTGTGGAACTCCCGGCCACAAGAATGCAGCCAAGAGTCTCTTTCTTTCTTTCTTTCTTTCTTTCTTTCTTTCTTTCTTTCTTTCTTTCTTTCTTTCTTTCTTTCTTTCTTTCTTTCTTTCTTTCTTTCTTTCTTTTCTTCTTCTTCAGACATTGCTTCCTGCAGCCAGCCTCCTGCAGCTGAATGGGGTTCGAGATGCCTGTTGCAAGTTTCTCTTGAGCCAGTTGGACCCTTCTAACTGTCTGGGCATCCGAGGTTTTGCAGACACCCACTCCTGCAGCGATCTCTTGAAATCGGCGCATAAGTACGTCTTGCAGCACTTTGTGGATGTCTCCAAGACGGAGGAATTTATGTTGCTGCCTCTCAAACAGGTGAGATTGGGGGAGGGCTGCCTCTCAAACAGGTGGAGGTAAAAGGATACTGAAGGTCACGGGTCCTGAAACCCAGCAGAGCCATAATATTAAATTGTAGTGTGAGACAGAAGTTCCATCAGATATGGGTGTATTGACTGTGTTTTTACACTGCCAGGCAACCATGGGACTTGTAGTGGATTCTGGAGTTAGAGTTGGGTCTCTCTCTGTCCTTCCGAGAAAAAAATTCCCAGTCTGAAGGAGAGGAATTCCCTCTTAGCATTCTAGGTTGAGAGAGAGAAAGCTATTGCTCGGAATTGTCTCTATCCAAGCCAATTCCATCCTCTCTGATCCATTGCTTGGAATTGTCTTCGTTCGAGCCAATTCCATTCTTGGACCTGGGGAGACTCGTTCAGAACTATCCTCATTGAGGTCAATGCCACCTTCTTGGATCCAGGGAAACCCACTACTCAGAACTGTCTTGGTCCAAGCCAGTTCTCTCTTGGTTCCAGGTTGAACCATTGCTCATAATTGTCTTTATCCAAGTTAATTCTATTCTCTCACTTCCAGGTTGATCTAATTGTTTAGAATTTTCTTTGTTCAAGTCAATTCCATCCTTGGATCCAGAGAGACCCACTACTTAGAACTGTCTTGGTCCAAGCCAATTCCGTCCTCTTGGATCCAGGCTGACCCATTGCTCATAATTGTCTTTATCCAAGCTAATTCTATTCTCTCGGTTCCAGGTTGACCTAATGGTTCAGAATTGTCTTTGTTCAAGTCAATTCCACACTTGGATCCAGGGAGACTCATTGCTCAGAATTGTCCTCGTTGAGGTCAACACCATCTTCTTGGATCCAGGGAGACCCACTACTCAGAACTGTCTTGGTCCAAGCCAATTCCATCCTTTTGGATCCAGTTGTTGTGAATTGTCTTTCTTCAAGTCAATTCCATCCTCTTGGATCCAGGTTGAACCATTGCTTGGAATTGTCTTTATCCAAGTTAATTATATTCTATAATTAGCTATACTCAGATCCAGGTTAACCTGTTCTTCAGAATTGTCTTTATCCAAGCCAGTTCTACCCTCTCAGACCTGAACTTGGACTATAAGATGCACTCCCCCACCCAAAAAAAGAGGGTGGAAATATTGGTGCATCTTATAAACCAAATATAACCATTTTTGATCTCCCCAAACCTGCCCTGCACGTCTCGTTTAGGCCAAAAACCGGCCCATTTTTCACAAAAATGGGTTGCGCAGAGGGTTTGGGAGGCCTGCAGAGTGCTCCTGGGGACCGGGGAGGGCAAAAATGCGATGTGTGTGTGTGTGGGGGGGGGGAGTATGGGAGGCCAAAAATGGGCCCATTTTTCGCACAAATAGGATGCACAGAGGATTTAGGAGGTCTGCAGAGAGCTCCTGGGGCCTGGGGAGGGCAAAAACTAGACGCGTGGAGCAGTGGTGATATTCAGCCGGTTCTATCCGGTTCAGGTCAACCGGTAGCAGATGTGGGTGGCTTCGCCCACCCACCCAGATGTAATTATGTCCCATTTATTCACGTTTTTGATGCTCTTTGCATGCGTAGAAGGCCCTGTAGTAAAAGTTAGTGAATACCACCCCTGGCACGGAGGCCAAAATCTTTTTTTTCCCCCCCTTGTTTTTCTCTTCGAAATCTTGGTGCGTCTTATACTCCGGTGCGTCTTATCGTCCGAAAAATACGGTCTTCTTTTTCTTTTCCTCCTGTGGGCAGGTGTTAGATCTCATCTCCAGCGACAGCCTCAATGTGCCTTCGGAAGAGGAAGTTTACCGAGCCGTCTTGAGCTGGGTGAAGCACGATGTGGACAGCCGGAAGCAGAATATTCCCCGAGTACGTTGCTTTCCAAGATAAAATTGTAAGCATTTGGTGAAAAGATGGATGCTCTGGAATTATCTCCTGGGAGAGGTCTTTCCTTAATGCTTACAAATCTGGGTCTTGTTTCTTGAAGGGTTCCCGCCGTCGCCATTCCCCAAATACCGAATTTTTTTTTTAATATACCTTTTTTGGGGGATTTTTCACCTCAGAGGCCTTTCCTGTTTGGATCGAAAATGCTTTTCCAGCATTGAGACCAGTGGTGAAATCCTGCCATTTCTGTCTGGCTTGCACGAACTGGTAGCGGCAGCAGTGTATGGTTTGGCGAACTGGTAGCGGCGGGAGTGCAAGGCTCCGCCCACTCGCCCGGATGATTTCACCCCTGACTGAGACCAAAAACGGGAACGATCATAAAAATCAGAAAGGGAAGGCTCCTTGACCAATGGAGAACTTTTAGCTGTCCTCAACCTGCTGCTGACCCAAAGGACCGATCGTTCTTAGTCTGTTGGACCATCTGGGTCAGGCGGGCTGGGGATTAGGGGAGTTGTGATCCCCATCACCACCTAAGCTGTTCTAAATGTAGGACCCCAGAAGTGGTTCAAAGGTACAAGTTGGCGGTCTTTCTAATTCTCTCTGCCGATTCTTGTGTGGCGGTCGCAGTTCTTGGTACTTCCCGAAACCGTGGGGTTAAAAGGGGTCCTTAAAAGGTCATCTAGACAAACCTCAACTTTTCAGACCTCGGGGAGCACTAAATTCATAATTTTAATCCCACAGACCACTACTATGAACTGCCTAATGACTGGGTAGTTGGGCGTGGCTAGGTGGGCATGTGACTGGGTGGGCATGGCCAACTTGATGTCACTCACATCAAGGGGTGCCTCGCCAGCCTCTACTCGCCCCTCCCCTCCCAGCCATTCCTCGCCTGCCCACCTGGGATCCTTAGGACCCCAACAGGAAGCAGTTGTTGGAGCTAAGCAGAGAAAGAATTGGCAAAACAGCTCAGTTCAAATTGGATCTGACCGAGAAGGAGGCTCAGCGGAAGCACCTCACTGAGGACTAGGAGCATAGGCTTTCCAAGCAGAGGGAAGACCTGCGGGAGTGCAAGGCCAGGTACTGGCATCTGGAGGCTCAGATGGGCTGAGATGGTCAGCCAGTTCCAGGCCATGAGGCAGTCCCACTGGAACGAGGCCCCTCTGGCTCTTCGCCACCAGCAATGCTTCCCTCCAGCCTTCACCCAAAGCCCCACACCAGGAGGCTGAAGCAGACTCTGAGTTGGATTTTCTGCCCCCCTCCGACCCACACAAAAAGACCCCAAAGTGGGAGACTCTTTGCAGCAACACAAACGTTCATTGCACGTATCCCGCCGTAGTTTGAGGACCCCTGATTTAGTGCAATATAAAAAATGCAAATAATTTTTCTGCGGACCACCAACATTTTCTCACGGACCACCAGTTGGTGACCACTGCCCTAGAGAGGCATCTCTCATGGAGAAGTTCACTTTAATGAAGCAGAATTAGGGAGAGATGGATGCTTCTGGGCTTAAAGCTGCTCTTCTCATCCATTTTTCCCCAGAGTGCAACCTATGGCAGCCTCTTGGCAATCTCCCCCTTGGTTGAGGCCTGGTTTAGCCCTTTCCGGATTTTAATTCTTCCTTTTTCAGCTCATGAAGTGCGTCCGTCTTCCCTTGCTCAGCCGGGATTTCCTGATGAGCAACGTTGACACTGAACTTCTGGTCCGGCATCATTCGGAGTGCAAAGATTTGCTTATCGAAGCCCTCAAGTACCACTTGATGCCCGAAGCAGAGAGCCGTCCCTGAGCAACAGCCGGACACGTCCGCGGCGCTGTGAGGGGGCCAGCATGGTGCTCTTTGCTGTGGGTAAGGCCTGGATGAAGGAGCAGAGCCGGAAAGGAGGAGGGGGGAGGGAGAAAGGAAGGAAAGAAAGAAAAAGGTGGAGGGAGGGAAGGGAGGGGAGAGGAGAGGAGGAAGAGAGGGTAAGAAGGAAAAGACAAGGGGTAGAAGGAGAGAGTGAGTGAGGGAAGGAAGGGAGGAAGCAGAGGAGGGGAGGAAGAAGAGGAAGAGAGGTAGCAAGGAAAAAGAAAAGAGGTAGAACGAAAGAGTGAGTGAGGGAAGGAAGGAAGGACGCAGAGGAGGGGAGGAAGAGAGAGTAGGAAGGAAAAGAAAAGACAGTGAGTGAGGGAAGAAAGGAAGGAAGCAGAGGAGGGGAGGAAGAAGAGAGGGGAGAAAGGAAAAGAAAAGTGATAGGAGAGAGTAAGTGAGGGAAGGACGGAAGGAAGGAAGGAAGGAAGGAAGCAGAGGAGGGGAGGAAGAAGAAGAGGGGAGAAGGAAAAGAAGAGTGGTAGAAGGAGAGAGTGGGTGAGGAAAGGAAGGAAGGAAGCAGAGAAGGGAGAGGGGGGAGGAGGGGAGGAAGGAAGGAAGCAGAGGCGGGGGAGGAGGGAGGAGGGACCGGAAGAAAAAGAAAAGAGGTAGAAGGAAAGAGTGAGTGAGGAGAGGAAGGAAGGAAGCAGAGGAGGGGAGGAAGAAGAGAGAGGGGAGGAAGGAAGGAAGGATGGATAGCCCTGATATTCTTAAAAAGTATCTTCTCCACAATTTTTGGCTGGGGAAATTCTGGAAGTTGAAGTCCCCGAATTCCCAGTCCACTTAAAGTTGGCAAGCTGGATCACTCCACTAATCTGGCTGTGTGCATTGTGGGGAAAATGTGATGTGGAAGCCAATGTGATGTACTTCCAGCAAATTTCCCCCAAGGTGACAGCTACATTGAATCTGAATGAATGTGGCCCAATTTTAAGAAAAATTATTGTCCTTCCTTTCTTCCTTCCTTCCTTCCTTCCTTCCTTCCTTCCTTCCTTCCTTCCTTCCTTCCTTCTTTTCTTCTTCCTTCCTTCTTTCCTTCCCTCCCTCCCTCCCTCCCTCTCTCTCTCTCTCTCTCTCTCTCTCCTGCAGGCGGAGGGAGCCTTTTTGCCATCCACGGGGGACCTGCGAAGCCTACGACACCCCGGACTGACCGTTGGCACATGGTCGCTTCCATGTCCACCCGCCGAGCCAGGGTGGGAGTTGCGGCGATCGGGAACAAGCTGTACGCTGTGGGAGGGTAAGGAAGACTCCCCACCCCCACCCGAAGGAAGAATTGGCCGCCACACTCCTTGAATGGCTCCTATTATTTGATATTTGGATGGAATAGCTCGGGCGAGGTAGAAGGGGGGAGCGAGGAAAGGAGGAAGGACAAAGGCAGCAGCAAGATTTAAAAGAGGCACCGAGCGACGGAAACGGAACGGGCTTTTGGGAGGGAAGAAGGCAGAGGTCTTTCGGGTGCCTAAGAGCTCATCTAGCAGGTCTTCTTGGAAGAGCATGGGAACTTTCCCGCTGTCAGGGGTTTTTTGAACCTTATTAGCAGAGAGAGACAGACAAGGGGATGAACGAGGGAAGAATCATAGCCAGCGGGTGGGTTGCCAAAATTATTACCAAAATGCACACGGGGCACTTTGTTCTGTGTGATTCACCTTTCGTGCATGCGCTTGGGCTCAAAAATGTGCCTAAATAGCAATAGGGCCGGGGCAGATGGGCGAGCCCACCTACGATTTCCACAAACGGCTTGCCTGAAACCGCTACGAACCGGCTGAAGACCATCTCTGGTGATAAAGGTGAAGGTTCCCCTCGCACATACGTGTTAATCGTTCTCGACTCTAGGGGGCGGTGCTCATCTCTGTTTTCAAAGCCGAAGAGCCAGCGCTGTCCGAAGATGTCTTCGTGGTTCATGTGGCCGGCATGACTCAAGGCCAAAGGCGCACGGAACTGTAGAATTCACAGAGTTGCAGATTTACTACTACTGTTATTATGGTTGGGAGGTAGGGAGGGAGGAAGGAAGGAAATAGAAAGGAAGGAAAGGAAAAAGGAAAGGAAAAATAAATGGAGGGAAGAATAAAAGGGAAGGGAATGGAGGAAGGGAATGGAGGGAGAAGGTAAAGTAGGAAGGAGAGAGGGAGGGAAGCAGGAAAAGGAAGGAAAAGGAATGAAAAGAAAAAAAAGGAAAGATAAATGGAGAAAAAGAAGGTGAGGGAGAGAAGAAGGTAGGAAGGAAGGAGGAAATTAAAGGAAAGATAAATGGAGGGAAGAATAAAAGGAAGGAGAGGAAGGGAATGGAGGGAGAAGGTAAAGTAGGAAGGAGAGAGGGAGGGAAGCAGAAAGGAAGGAAAAGGCATGAAAAGAAAAAGGAAAGGAAAGATAAATGGAGAAAAAGAAGGTGAGGGTAGGAAGGAATGAGAGGGAAAGGAAAGGAAAGATAAATGGAGGGAAGAATAAAAGGAAGGAGAGGAAGGGAATGGAGGGAAAGATAAAGAGGAAGGAAAGAGGGAGGGAAGCAGGAAAGAAGGAAGGAAGGATAGATGATAAGTAGAGAGACAGACAGATAGAAAAAAAATAGAAAGAAAGAAACATGGATGTATAGATTTACTAACCCCATAGCAAATTATGTATCACTTGCATGCCACCTCTGAAACTCAGTGAATAAAACCTGCTCTCTTCATAAATATATCTACTGTATATTTTAGCCAGGGGCTGCCAGTAAACCTTGTGGCAATGAGTTCCACCAAACCTTTGAACTGCTCTGGAAGATGTACGGTCCTTCCCCCCCCCCCAAGACAAAGGGGAGCCAATCTTTGCCACAGCAGATGGCAGCACTTGCTTGCCCAGTGTGGGCTGATCTTATTTTAAAAATGGATCTCTCTCCCTCCCTCTCCAACTCGCTTCCTCTGTCCCTCCCTCCCTCTCTTCTCTCTCCCTCCTCTTCCTCCCCCTCTCTTTCTCTCTCTGTCCCTCCCTCCCTCCCCCTCCCTTTCTCTCCTTCCCCTCCCTCCCCCTCTTTTGCTCTCTCCCCCCTTTCTCTCTGTCCCTCCTTCTCCCTCCCCCTTCACCCCCTCCCCATCCCCCTCCCTCTCTCCTTCTCTTTTTTCTCTCCCTCCCACTCCCCCTTTTCCTCCCTCTTTCTCCACTTCCCTCCTTCTCCCTCCCTCTTTCCCTCTTCCCTCTCCTTCCCTCTCTCCCCTTTCTCTCTCCCTCCCTCTCTTTCTCTCTCTGTCCTTCCCTCTCTCCCTCCACCTCTCACCTCCTCCCCCTCCCCTCTCTCTCCCTCCCTCTCTCTCTGTCCTTCCCTCTCTCCCTCCCCTCTCACCTCCTCTCCCTCCCTCCCTCCCTCTCTCCCTCCTTTTTCTCTCCCTCCCTCTCCCCTTTCCTCCCTCTTTCTCCACCTCCCTCCTTCTCCCTCCCTCTTTCCCTCTCCCCTCTCCTTCCCTCTCTCCCCTTTCTGTCTCCCTCCCTCTCTCTCTCTCTCCCTCTGCAGCTATGACGGAACGTCTGACTTGGCCACCGTTGAATCCTACGACCCCGTCACCAACTCGTGGCAGACAGAGGTCTCCATGGGCACCAGACGGAGCTGCCTTGGGGTGGCAGCCCTGCACGGCCTCCTCTATGCCGCTGGGGGCTACGATGGAGCTTCGTTGTCTGAACAGGTAAAGGGGTCCTTCAAAGTTCAAGAAGGTTCTACCAGGATTCCCCATCCCAAGGAAGCTCTTTAGATCCTCCTTCTCCAAAGGAGCCTCAGATAGCTCAACCGGCTGAATAGGCCTGTTATTAACATCCAGCTGTCTGCAGTTACACCAGTTCGAGGCTCAAGGTTGACTCAGCCTTCCATCCTTTCTAAGGTAGGTCAATTGAGGACCCAGTTTCTGGGGGGCAATAAGCTGGCTTTGTATAAATATACAAAAGTATGAAGGCTATTGCTTAACGCCTTGTAAGCCGCCCTGAGTCTCCGGAGAAGAGCGGCGTATAAATCAAATTTTTTTAAAAAAAGAAGAAAGAAAGGAAGGAAGGAAGGAAGGAAGGAAGGAAGGAAGGAAGGAAGGAAGGAAGGAAGGAAGGAAGGAAGGAAGGAAGGAAGGAAGGAAGGAAGGAAGGAAGAACATTCAGCTGCTTGCAATTACTGTAAGTTCGAATCTCACCAGGCTCAAGGTCGACTCAGCCTTCCATCCTTTCTAAGGTAGGTCAATTGAGGACCCAGTTTGTGGGGGCAATAAGCTGACTTTGTATAAATATACAAAAAGTATGAAGGCTATTGCTTAACGCCTTGTAAGCCGCCTGAGTCTTCGGAGAAGGTCGGCATACAAATCTAATTTAAAAAACAAAACAAAAAAACCTACCCTCGTCAAACCCACCACCGGGGTTCTTAAAACAAACAAAATTCATGGGTTAGGGACCGTGATGGCGAATCTATGGTACGTGTAGCCACAGGTGGGCACGACGCGGCGCCCTCTCTGTGGGCACGCGAGCTGTCGCTCCAATTCAGCTCCCCACGCACGCATGCGCGCTTCCCTCCGGCCAACTGGTCATCAGGCCAGTTGGCCGAAGGGATGCACGGGGGGGGGGTGGGGGGGGGGGACAGAGTGCGTGGGAAACCGTACACTCGTACAAGGGGCAGGGCGTGTGCATGGGGCCACGCGCATGTAGGGGGTGGGGCGTGTGTGCGGGGACCGAACATGCATTGCATTTGGGGGGGTTAGGCATGTGCGTGCATGTTTGGGCACTCGGTCCTGGAGAAGGTTAGTCATCCCTGGGTTAGGAGAAAAGAGGAGAAAAAAAAATAAACAAAATCCTGCTTGAAAACAGCTGATCGTGAATCGGATACGACGGCGTCACTCCCACCCACCCCAAACCATCCTTAAATCATTTTTAATTTTTAATTTGCCTTTTGAAAATGCTTCACTCCTGGGAGCTATTGATTCTGCTGCTTTCTCTTGATATGTCCCAGTGCTGAAAGATACGACCCCCTAACCGGCACCTGGGCGAGTATCACGGCTATGAGCACCAGAAGGAGATACGTCCGCATAGCAACCTTAGGTTAAGGCCAGCTTTTCCCCAGAACAGCCTCTCTTTTTTTTTAAGGATGCGAGAGGTTGTGGTTGTCTTAAGGCCTGGGAACCCTCAACTTACAATAGTTCATTTAATGACTGCTTGAACTTACAACGGCAAGTTAACGGCTAAATCCCACCAGTGCTTCTTTGTAGACAGTTATAGGGGAGCGTACGGGTTCATTTAACGACCACTATGCTTAATGACTGCTGTGAAAAATGTTGGAAAACACTAATGGACCCATCGGCGTCTCAGCTTGTTAACTATGATAACATAGGAATAGATTCCAGTCCCCGTCCCAATTGTGGTCATGAATTGTGATCCCATCCTTTGTTTTAATTCTAATTGATTTTAATTGGGTTGTTTTAAATTGTGGGCTGAAACTATTTAATAATTTTTTTAAAATTGTTTTAAAATTTTATATATTATGTTTTATTTTGGCTGTTCACTGCCCTGAGTCCTGTTGGAGAAGGGCGGTATATAAACCGAATAAATACTAAATACTAAATCAAGGACTTCTTGGAGACAGGCACTCTGGATGGTGGGTGATCTATTATAAGTTGCTTTTTTTTCCCTTCTTCTTCTCCTCCATCACAGATGGTAACCTCTACGCTGTTGGGGGATATGACAGCTCCTCACACTTAGCAACGGTGGAGAAGTATGAGCCGCAGGTAAATTGGGGGGGGGGAGGAGTGAAGGCAAAATTTGGGCCAGGATTCTCATACACCCCTCTCCGGCTCAAATGGCATGAGCCCTAATGGAATACAGTAATGGCCAAAATTGTGGAAATCTTTTCGAAAAGTGTATTTTCTAAAACTTAGCTAATAACGCCACTTTTTTTTTTTTTGCAGTAATACCATAAAAGTACTGTATTTTCCTGCGTATAAGACTACTTTTCTAATACACAAAAATCTTCTCAAAAGTCGGGGGTCGTCTTATACGCCGGGTCTCATTCTCCTGTAACCAGGCAGACCAGCCCGAAAGGCTCTGACGAGCCTTAAATGGCTCTGAGGAGGGTCGTCTTATACGCCCAGTCGTCTTATACGCCGGAAAAAACGGTATATATCAATGGAAAGATAATTTAATCAAGAATGTAATGCAATAACTTTTTATGAAGGATTTGCTATTAGAACAGCAGTGACAGTCTAAAGAAGAAAAGTGAAACAGGTAGAAAAAAACTAGATATACAAAAATGATCCCCATAGAAAAAAATGAGATATACAAAAAATTATCACCATGTCAGTTAATCCTTAGTTGGGTCACCTTTAGCCTGAATGACGGCCTTACAATGTCTTCCCATGGAGTGAACCAAGTCTTTGAGTTCTGCAGCTGTTATCATGTGAAACCAAGATTGAAGGATGGCTTCTATTAACTGGGTTTTATTAACTGGGTTGCTTCTGACTAGCAAGTTTCTTTAGTTGGCTCCATAGATTTTTCAACTGGGTTAAGGTCTGGGCTATTCCAGGCCATTCCAGCAAGTGGAATAGGATTATCTTGAAACTCCAAAAAAGAACAAGTGGTGTTATTAGCCATCAAACCTCAAAAAATACACTTTTCCCAAAAGTGTTTCCACAATTTTGGCCACTACTGTAGAATAGAATATAATTCTTTATTGGCCAAGTGTGATTGGACACACAAGGGATTTGTCTTCAGTGCCTAAACTCTCAGTGTACGTTTAAAAAAAAAATACACTCCTCAAGAATCATAAGAGGCAACACTTAGTGATAGTCCTGGGATACTAAATAAGCAATCAAAATCATACGAGGAAGCTAAATAAAACAATATAAATCATAAAGATACAAGCAAACACGGTTATAGTCCATAAATCGAAAAGGAGATAGGCGATAGGAAGGATGAGAAGATTAGTAGTAGTGCAGACTTAGTGAATAGTTTGGACAGTGTTGAGGGAATTCTTTGTTTAGCAGAGTGATGGCGTTCGGGGGAAAAAACTGTTCTTGTGTCTAGTTGACAGAAGGAGGGAGGGGTGGAAACACAGGAGGGAGGGAGGGAGGGAGGAAGAAAAAAGAAAGAAAAGAAAAAAAGGAAAGGAAAGGAAAGAAAGAAAGGGAGGAAACACAGGAGGGAGGAAGGAAGGAAGAAAAAAGAAAGAAAAGAAAGAAAGAATAAAGAGAGGGAGGGAGGGAGGAAAAAGAAAGGAAAGAAAAAAGAAAGAAAGAAAAAGAAAGGGAGGGAGGGAGGAAACAAGAGGAAGAAAGGAAGGAAAAAGAAAGAAAAGAAAGAGAAAGAAAGTTCTGAAGAAACAAGATTCTGAATCCTCAGGTCTACCTCTTACGACTCTAAAAAAAAGGAGGAGAGGATTTTTTTGAAGCTGAATTTTTTTTGGCAAGCTGAGAGTTGTGGTTTTCTTAACCTCTCCTTTGTTTCTTCTCTGCCAGATCAACACCTGGACACCCATTGCCAACATGCTGAGCCGCCGGAGTAGTGCCGGTGTGGGCCGTCTTGGAAGGGATGCTGTAACGTGGCCGGAGGGAAACGACGGGACCAGCTGCCTTAACCTCGGTGGAGCGCTACAATCCCAAAACCAACACGTGGGAAAGCGTGGCCCCCATGAACATCCGTAGGTAGGGAGTGGCGCCCGAAAGATTGTGGCGTCCCAATGGTCCGGTTATCTCCGTTTCCCACCTTAAGATCTGGCCCTATTAAATGTGGAAGGCGAGATTTTAAAACCTGAAGGCCACCACTTCAGCAAGAAGGGAGTGTTGGAGTTTATTGCAGCAATCAAATCCAGAAAGCACGCCCAGGTAACTGATGCAGCAGGATTCATTAACTTCTCTTTATATACTATATTTTTCGGAGTATAAGACATATCTTCCCCCCCCCCACTAAAAGTCTTATACACCGAATGTAGCCCTGCCCACCCACTGGCCCCCACCCTTTGGCCTCTGCCTCGCAGCAGTTACCTCCTTGCAAGCAAACAGCAAGAAAAAAACAGCTCCTTTTAGCTTCAGCACAGCCTCCATTAGCACAAATTGATTGGATCGGCCTCCCAACTCTCAGCTGTTTTGCTCTCAGCTGTTTTGCTTAGGGCTCTGCTGCTTGCTGCAAAGAGGTAAATTGCTGGGAGCAGATTTTTTTTTTCTCTTGTGCTAATCAAGCTATGCTGAAAACGAAACTGAAAGTAAAGCCGGCTGTTTGCTGCAACGAGGCAAAAATTGCTCAAAGGCAGAGG